>JYJE01005843.1:19012-68800 GCA_000983655.1 Zymoseptoria brevis | reverse complement strand
TACCCGCTAAAAATTAGCCGGATTGTTCTATCCTGTTGTTCTCCTTGTAGACACTTCGCTTGGGACTTTCCACGCGCAGATGCACTGGCAAGAGACAATCGCATCCGAGAAGGCCCTCCAGCCGCTGCTCCTTTCCCGAGGTGGCCAGTGTGCTGACTTCAACACTCAGCTCAATCTAGCGTTCCGATTGACAAACCACAGAGAATGACCAAAGGACAGTCCGGGATTGCTGTTACGCGAAATTGAACCTGGCGAGCGAGACTGCCCAATCTGGGCATATTCGAGTCTCTTCTTTGGGCATGGCGATTTGGTGAGATAGACCTCTGTCCGGACCCTGCTTGTTCAGCTCCGTCCATCCCGATCCGCTGGCGATGCGATTAAGAAGGTGTACTTGCATCGATTCATCCTGGAATCTCGGCGCTCACCGTTGCAACGCTCGGCGACGTAGTGGACCATTTTGGGAGCCCCATCGACAAGGCGGTAAGAGACTTCTCGTCAAAGACTAGAGGCGATACAAGCTCGGCTCATTCTTTTGAGACGTTCTTCGGTCGGGTTTCATGGCATTTGGAAACATGTACCACACACGGACCTCGTCGACCTCCAGTTGCGGGATGTTGGTCGAGCGCCCGCCAGACGAGTCGCCCAATAAAAATTAGATCCGGCTGGCTGCTGTTGTTGTTGACCGCTGCGCTGGGTGGCACGCTCTCGTTCGATCCGTTCGTGGTCCAAGCAGCGCAGGAGTGGCGTGGGTTCCGTTTTGGTCAAGATCTCGCACGGAAGCTCGGCGAAGCGCCCTGTTTTCATCGACGCCGTCAGTACCTTAGCTACTCTTGCACCTGACGAGTAAACTATCTGGTCCAACTCATCAGAACACATCCCTCTCCCCTTTGCGGGTATCTCCGTGGCGGCGGGTATCTTCGCCAATCTGCATGAGCACAAATGGAAGTCTCGTGGAGGCCTTGTCAATCAATGACTGGACAGCGAGACTTCATGCACAAAGCGACTGGCGCAGCTTAAGCGGAGCTAGCGCCGCGCCGACGACATTCCCAATGTCGAAGGAGATTCAGCACAACCATCCGCAAATAACCCAAGGACCTCGAGCTTGACGTGAATTCTGCTAGATTGAATCCCACCCACTCCAAGAGGCTAATAAACATGCATCTACACGACTACGAGTTACAGTACGAATCTCGGACAACATCGCCAAAGGCAACCTCTGCTTTGACGATTTCAGCCACCCCGGGTATTCTCCGAGTCTCTGGAGACGAAGCTCGGTCTCTTGCTCGACGAGCTCCCCAACTGCACTTCGCACTCAACCTCGCATATCACGTTCAACCCCATGTCTGTCGCAACCGCCTCGTATCATGTATTGCAGCTCTCGTTGTAGTCCAAAGCCCGACTCATCGATGTGTGTGAGGCTATGCCTGCTCGACCACGTCTGCTGGATCAACACTCGCCTGCCATATCATCCCTCTCGTGTTTGCTCTGCTCTGGTAGACATGTAGTCTATTCACGACATCATCCTTGCAAGCTTGCAATCCCAAGGTGATGGCTGGAGAGCATGACTCCGTTTCCTTCATATGGACGGGCTTAGGAAGACTGTATGGAGAACGGAATGGCAATGTGGCGTGAGAAGTCCACTCAAATCCCGTGTCCGCTGTTGCGATTGATGTATGCCTCAATGCTGTTGCACGTTTCCTTCGATGCTCATCAGCCTCATCGTACTGGTCGGTGTTGACTCGAGACTTGTAAAATCTCTTGACAGGTTCTGTCATTGAATCGTCCAAAGGCTCTCATTCGCGCCATGATGCCCATGCGAGGTATCGAAACTACCTCGATGATCTTGCAAGGGTCGATGGGTTCATTAATAGATCAATTCTCATCCGTCATCGCACCTGCGCCACCCGGAGACGTCGACCCGAGTACGGCGGAAGAGGACAAGGGCAAGGCGAGCAAAGCGAAGTTGGACGTGGCGAAAGAGTTGGCGCTCGACGAGGTCCAGCCAGGCCCAAAGACTCTGACCGGCTTCACCAGCTGGCTGTCCGACCTGCGCGACGCACACATTCGTGCGGCTCCCGGCAATACTGAGGAGACTTTCCGCAAGCGGGCTCCGGGCTCCTGGCAGGACGAGAGGACTGCTCGGCTCGATCTGATCCAGGAGAATGTTGAGGCGTACACGAAGTCGCGCGCTTTGCCCGGCTTTCAAGATGCTGAGCCGCCTCTTTTCAAGAGCGGGAGAAGCATGAGGGAATACATGGGAATGAGCAAGCCGCCTGTCTTCGCTGAAGATGAGGCAGTTCCTAAAGATGAGGGCGAGGACTCGGAGGAGTAAGGAATGGGAGAGAAGAGACGATTGTGAGCAGGAAGCATGAGTATTGTCTTGAGAGATGTTTCTTTGATTGGCGATGATGTGAGAAGTAGTGGACCGGGAGTTTGAAACAATGCTTTGCCATATCGCTCTACCGTCGCCGCATTTGTTGTTGGGGAGAAAAGACGTGAAGTTGTCAAGAGCGAAGGAAACCTGACGCGTGCTGAGATCTGCGCAATGTTCACTCGAGCGACATTGTCCTTCTCACGCAACATACTGTTACTCTACAACGCAATACAAGACCGTGTTCTGTTTGACAAGACCATCCCGCCTCTCGCAATGTCCTTCTGGCAGTATGTTCCGCATTCGTCTTCCTCCCAAATCGCCATCTGACACCGATACAACAGATCCTACCGAAACCTCTCTCCTCGAACGCGAATGATTGCTGGAGGCGGAGTGATAGCCTGGGGACTCGGGGGCATCCTCATCTCCGATCGTGCTGAGAAGTCTTTCGATCTAGTCCCGACAGACGAAGATCGAAGGAAACTGAAAGAGGCCATACCGAAGCTGCACATGGTGGAAAAGGAGAAGTGAACGTGCTGAACGAGATGGCAGATCCGTCAAGACGGATCAGAAGTCAAATGGACATGGACGCTCGTTCAAAGCAATCGTGGGATGTGAGGATACTCTACTATTGCCTCAATGCAAAACAGAGCGTGGTCGAGGCGTGAGAGCTATGGCCATAGTCGAGTCTGTTGAGACAAAGTCCAGCCGAGACGAATGTGTCGGAAGACGCCATTGAGGAGAATGGCATGATTTCGAGCACAATTCGGAGCGCCGAGCTCTAGCATTGACGAATGGCCATTCGACTACTGCGTACATTCAAGATGCAACGGAAGCTCATCCAAATCTGCAACAGCTGCATTGGGACCTTCCCAAATGCGGCAATATCACCCTCGAGTACGCCTGGGAAGCACCAGTTCTGGACGCACGGGAGGGACGTTCAATTTGTTCTGTTCTCGTCCAGCACATGGGAATGTACGCGCGCGTTTGCATATTCGTACTCTCATCTGAGATCTTCTACTCAACATCAATGGCTCACGCACTCCAAGGACACATCGAACCTGTAAAACTCCACAGTCCGGTCTCGAGATCTCCCACATCAATACGCTACAGCGAAGGGGCCCATTTTCTCATTGCGTATGTCGCCAATCTGGTCACCTATCACAGATCTTCACTCATCCTTGCTTGGTTTCCCCGCGTTTGCTATTGTACAGGTACAACGAAGTGCGGAGCTGCATGCATCCACGCAGGAACATTCATCTGCTCTTCGCACCTTAATGGCCAACGAACGAATAAAAGCTCAGCGGCGCCGTGATCCCATCTTCCAGCTCTGCGTACCACAGCTTACACTGCGGGGGTGTTGCGGTACGAGTGACTTTGCCATGTCTTGGAAGGCGGGATGCATTACCTAGAAGCTCACCATCCGATGCACCGAGCGCTTCTGGGCAGGGATGGCGGGAGAAGAACGGGCATTGCTACGGAGTAGTGGATCAGATGGAGCTCTTGCAGAAATAGCTGCTCCACTGTCGGGCGTTATAAGAAGCGAGAAGCTGAGCTTGCTGGGTTTATTTGGCCTCCGTCAGCGCTCTCAACATCTTGCACAAAAGACTCTGCACCGCAACGACAATGAAGGCTTTGATCTACAATGGCATCGGCAAGTACAAAGTCGTCGACAAGCCGGATCCCAAAGTACAAGCAGGCACCGATGCTCTCGTTCGAATGGTCCGGACGACGATCTGCGGATCAGACTTACACATCCTCAAAGGCGACGTACCTACCGTGACCGACGGACGAACTCTGGGCCATGAAGGCATAGGTGTATAGACCCTTGGAAGGCTCTCCATGATGTGTGAAGGAGTCTTGCTAACCACTACCGCCACGAAGGTGTCATTGAGGAGGCTGGAGCCGACGTCAAGAACTTCAAGAAGGGCGACCGCGTGGTGATCAGATGCATCACCTGTTGTGCGACTTGTTCGTTTCTGCAAGAGAGAGTGAGTCCGACGAATCCCAACGCTTGCTAAGGTTCCCACTCACACGAGCTGACTCTGACCAGCATGGCCGATGCATGCCGCAATGACGGAGGCTGGATTTTGGGTAAGAGCAGCTCAGCCCGAGTCGGTGCATCCCACATCTACCACATGAGCCAACGCTGACACCGCTTGAAAACAGGCCATACGAGTGATGGAACGCAAGCGGAGCGTGTGCTCATCAAGCATGCCGATGCATCTCTGTTCATGGTACCTCCGGGCGCGGACGAGCGAACACTTCTCGTTTTCTCCGACATTTTGCCGACCGGTCTTGAGGTCGGTGTGCTCCGCGGCAAGGTCACTCCTGGCAGCAGCGTCGCCATCGTTGGAGCTGGTCCTGTTGGTCTTGCTGCTGGAATCACAGCGCAGCTTTACTCACCTCGGGAGCTGGTGTTCTTTGACCTGGATGACCACCGACTTTCGGTGGCCAAGAAGATTGGTGCAACCCATGTCTATAACACAACAGATTGCAAAGACATCAGAGCGTTGGCGAAGGACCATATTGGTGAGGCGGACGGCTTTGACGTCGTGATCGAGGCGGTTGGGATTCCCGCTACGTTCAACTTCTGCGAGGATTTGGTACTGCACTCATAAGCAAATTTGACCCACCCCCGCTGACCTTGTTCAGGTGGGAGTTGGTGGCAATATCGCCAATGTCGGAGTGCACGCCAAGCCTGTTAAACTCAACATTGACAAGCTCTGGCCTAGGAGCATCAGTCAGTATCCTCACCGTCGCCATAGGATGTCCCACGACGGCCCTCCTGTTAACATGGCATCGTGGCTGCAAGCTAACAGGATTGCAGACATCTCCATGGCTTTGGTGTCAGCTCGTACTATTCCTCGACTCCTTGACCTCCATGGCTGCCGGGAAGCTGGATGCAAGCGATATGGTGAGCCACGGTAAGTCCAGACGTCCAAGCCATGGCGAGCGAGCTCTGCTAAATTTTGCCAAGACTTCAAATTCTCCCAGATCGAGGAAGCGTACGATTTCTTTGGCCGTGCTGCGGAGACCAAGAGCTTGAAGGTCAACATTGAGTACGAGTAGCACGGAGATGAGAGGTGAGTGCTGAGATGTTTGTGTCATTATTCATTAACGTACGGTATGGAATGCATGCATTGATTTGAGACGCTCCCGGTTCTACTGCGAATTTGACATGCGAATGAAAGGTACGTCAGTTGAGGACTGTGTTCAACTACCGAGATACTGCTATATACACAGATCTGTCGCGGCTCGTTGTAGCAAAGACGACTTTCTCAAATGCCTCGCAGCAGGATCTTGTCCCACAACGATCTTCATCAGCCGTGGTGTTCTCAGGCACTCAGTTCCATCGTGCTATGCACTTGCCGCGGAGGTAAAACAGCCTTCACAGGCCTATGTGCCCGGAGTCGCCTGCCACAACCGCCAGGCCGCGAACTTTGCAGCAAACAGACCGTCCCAGTGTTGATACTCCGCGGTCAATCTGTTCAGATTGGCTTGCACGGCCGCACTGCCGCTGCCCGCGTGAGTCAAGACTGGATTTTCACCCGTAAGGTTTCGCAGCGCTACTTGTCGCCGCCAGGCAAGGAGGAAAAGCTGAAGTGTGGGATCCCAGCTGTCATCGATCATAGCGAAGCGCTCTTCGTTCGTGAATCCAGACGGCATTCCCTGGCTCATCGCCCAGGCCTGAAAGTCCTTCCCCTCCTTCCTCGCCCTGACTTTCGCACCTGCACGATGTCTCCTGCGAGTTGGCCCGTTGGTGAGCGAAGCGCCCCGTACGGATGCTGGCATTGACCTGCCATCTTGTGGCCTGAGGGACTTGCTGTTGGCTTGCACTGGTGTGATGGAAGAAATGCGGGCGTGGGCTGCAGCTCCACGCTCAAATCCGGAGACCGACTGCTCGCTCGCTGGTGATTGGCCTTGGACCTCCTGGAAGGGCGGCTTGAAGTCAGTGGCAGGGACAGCAAAGCCGCGGGGCTTCTCGCTCCTAGCAGCGCGGCCTAGCGCTTGCTGCTGACGCCTGCCGATAGTATAGACGTCGCTTTTCTTCCGCTTCAGCTGTTGTGCGAGCGCTTTGTCGAGGCTCTGCTGCACCGCATCCCGAGCATCTTTCACCGTTGCTAGACGCCTCTCGTCTGCATCGATCTCTGCTGCCTTGATCGCAGCGATACTGGCGGCGCAGTCTTCCTCGTCTAGGCCCTGGCGCTCGAGCGCATTGTGCCGGCGCTGCGCTTGAGTCTGCGCAATTTGCGTAAGATGCTGCTGCGGTACGTACTTGGTCGCGGCGACGGCGTCGAAATCATGCGCTAACTACGAAGGTGGTCAGCACGACCGTGCGGGCAGTAAGGACGATGCCAGACGTTGAAATACCGAAATTTCCCGATTATTCTGCTCTGGCAATGGCGCTCTATAGAGCTTCATGCGTCCAGCTGGCCGTGGTCCCTCTCCGCTTCCGCCGCGCATACTATGCTCGAGAACATTCTGCACATCTTGGTCGAAAGTCGTGTGCTCGGGCGGCTTTGGGGTGACGAGGAAATGCTTCGTGTGCCCGAGATGCGAGGAGATTTTCGCCTTGTGGTGAGGAAGCACGGCTGGATTGGTCGCGGGCGCTCTTCTCCATCCGAGTGCGCTGGCATCGATCGGGCTCAAGGTGCGAACTCCTGAGGCGCGACTGCGGCCTTCGATGCGGTTCGCAAGCCCATCTGGGTGCTCGTCCTAAGTGGCAGTCAGCATGATGAAGCAATCCACCCTGTCTCACTTACCTCGGCGCTGCTCATTGATAGAGCGCTGCCATCCGTGCCGTATGGCCTTCTTGTGTAAGAGCTGCCATGATGGCTTGGAGGCGCTCCTGTTGTGAAGCTGCCATAAATCCCGGAACGCGCTCCTGTTGGAGAGCTGCGTGCGCCAGCTGCCAATGGAGGCGCTAATGGCGATGGGGTGTTATGTTTCGGCCAGTCCCTCATCTAACACGTGCTTACGTGTCCTTTGAGGCCTGTCTTCTGATGGAAAGTGTGTTGATGTTGAGACAGGAACTTCACTTCGGGCAAACTTTGCATTCGACCGGCAGGAGCGCACGCTAGCGCCGAAACGAGCTTGTGACACAGCCTGCAGACAAACAACAATTTTACTTCGAATTCGACATCCACGAGAGCTCCAACACATCACATGCGACCACACATTTGGCGGATCTCGATCTCGACCCAAGCGGTGTAATGTTACGACGACCGAATCCAAGACCGCGGTCGCCGCTCCGCTTGCCTGCGCGGGATGATGCAGAGCTTTTCGGCCATCTGTCCTCGCTGAAAGACGCTGCCCCGGTGCGCAATACAAGCACGATCACAAACGAGACGACGCTCGTGGTACTTCATAGCCAATCTACTTCACCGCACAGACAAGGAAAGAAGACGCTTCTGGAGAACTTCACTGGCGTTGCGGAGCCCAAAGTCCTTTGCCAGATCAATGGAGGAGCAGGCGGGCGGGATTGGTACCCGAAGAACAGAATCGCCACTTTTCATGTCACCTTCAACAAGTTGGTGAGTATTGAAAGCCTATTTCCCTGGTCTCCATCGCTGACACCTCCGAAGCTCCTCGCGCCAGTGGTCCGCATTGAGGCCAAGCTCCGACAGCCCTCCCCACCCGCGGGCCCAACCTTTCCCATGTTAGTCCTCGAATTTCACCTGAATAAGAATGACCAAGTCGAACCCATCACCGACGTCAACCTGGACAATCATGGGAGCATTACCTTCAACACAACTGGTGCAACCAGCTCGGGCTTCAACCACATCGCAAAGCTTTCGCAGTATCTGAGTGCGCGACAGCGCGAGGTCGTGGACTTGTTGCTCCAGCTTCGGTCTCCAGAGTCACCGAGAGCTGTCAAAGTCCGCCTCGACTCCGGTTCCTTGAGACACATTGACCGCGCCATGCTCAACAAGATCATCGGTCGGCTGCAAGGCTCATTCGCGGATCGACTTTCTCCAGCAGTGTCAGAATACTCGGCCTTCCGCCGTCCAGATGGAACATTATTCTTCAAACACTACGAGATGCAAACTGTGAAGGAACTCATGGAAGGAAGATACCCTCATCCGATGACGGCGCTTGAGGCCTCCGACACATTCAGCACCGTTGCAGAAGCACAAATTCAGCTCGCATACTCCGCCGTTGTGATGGACGCTGAATCGCGCGCAACCCTACTCCTCTGGTCTCAATATCAGCATGGCGGCTTCCTCTACAATGGCGAAGACTTCCCCGTGCTCGCCGTCAAGAACAGCCGAGTATCGCTTCCTGGCGCTAAGGGTGCGATCAAGCTCCCAGACGAGCTGGAGTGCAAAATCGAGCTGTTCTATGAGGAAATGAGAGCTGGCAGGAAAGATGATGTGGTCATCAGGACCGTGGGACATCTGCTCGCTTCGAACCCGGGAGTACCACACCACGACGCTTACTTCAGACTTGGGATGTCGAAGGGGCTCTGCGCCAAAATCATTGAGGCCCGGAAGATCACTGAGCCAGACAAGACATGGATCAAGGCAGATCTGGTTCCACACATCAATTCTTTCACTTTCTCGTCCCAGCTGGAGACTTGTCAGCAGCTCGGAAGGACCTGCAATGAGCGTTGGCAGCGCATACTCTTGAATCAGCGTCACGAGACTGTGCCGGAGGTGGATGTCACTGCCATGTCAAGAATGGAATCCTCGCTTCGCATGAAAGCCGACCACTGGCTCAAGACTACAAAGCCGTGGAACGAAGAGCAAATGCAAGTGATTGATAGCACGATTTCCGGCAAGGTCGCAGGGGGTATGTCCATAATAATGGGACCTGCTGGTGTGGGAAAGACTACTCTCCACATTGCGCTGACGCTCTACTTCTGGGTGCTGGGATATCGAGTCCTTTCGTTGGCACCCGCTAATTCGAACTGCAATCACGTCGCATCCTACATTAACGTCGAAGAGCTTGGCAAAGACTTCCCTGGATTTGATGTCTTTGGCTTTGTCAACAGCGATGTGCTGCGGTTATTTCCCGGCTCCCGGGACGTCAAGGTCAAAGAGATGACCGATGAGCAGACCGAGCACAAGGAGGTTGGGCACAAGGAACGCCGCGTGCTTTCTCTCACGGAGCTTGTCTTCGCACTTCAGCAGGAGAAGACTGGTTTCACCACAGCCCAGTCTCGCGGCGTGGTTCAGACAGTCATCAAGCTGGTGGATGACGGCTTCCGCGGGTACAATCCGGAGGCATCGAAGCAAGGCCCTGGACCCAGAGTCGACGAAGTGCTTGACCATCACGAAGGGCTTCAAGATAGCGCTGTGTCCAGGCAGGAGGAGGCTCCACAGAACGAGACAAATGCCTCTGTCGAAGCTACCCCTGAACAAGGTTGGGTGCCCAAAGAAGATGATGTAAACCCTTGGGACAGACTGAGAGAATACATCACTCTTGCGCGAACACTGGACCTCAAGGAAGAGATGCAACGCATTCATGGTGTTGACGAAGCGGTCCGGAAGTTCAGGAGGCGGCCAGAGCAAGAACTGAATGCATACCAACAATGTCTGGAGGAGATCATGGCGCACAACAGATTCCTGATCACGACCACCGGCAACGTTCGCTCCTTTGAGATGATGGGGTTCTGGAGCACCAAATTACCACTCGCGGTGTTCGTCGACGAGAGCGCAAAGGATTTGGAAGTGAACGTGTGGAGTGCCATCGTTTGCGAGAAATGGGCGGGGATGGTAGCTGGAGTGTACTTATTTGGGGACGACAGGTAAGCCAGGGCAGCCTTGCAAAGAGACTGACGATACCACATCTAACCAACCTCGCAGGCAGCTGCAGCCGACAAACACTTGCATACGGGATCACAACCGCGACACCGGCGTGCATACGCAGTACAATGCCTACTTTGACCGTCTCGACATCAGCTTGCCCTGCCGCCTGGTCGCAGAAGGCTTTCCATTCGTTCGGCTCAAGGAGCAGCGACGCATGCACAAATGCCTCTCCGACTTCCCGAATCGCAAAGTCTACAACGGCGAGCTGAGAGACGGCCCTGGAATGGACAAGTCACTCGAAGCTGTCAGGCCGGGACTGCTTGCAGTACTTACCGACATTATCGCAGGTAGTGCGGCCCTGAGCCTACCTGAACGTGAGGCGTACCTTGCCGAAGCTTCGGAAGAGAAGGCTCGTCTACATTGGATCGAGGTGGAGGGCGATCGGGAAAAGAATCAAAGCCAGTCATGGAAAACCGAGAACCACGTTCAGGTGTTCTTCTCTGAGATCTACCCGAAACTGCTGGCGTACTTCAAGGGGAGGCAGGAGAAGATGAGCGAGTTCGTCATGCTCATCTGTTCATACAGCTTCACGGTAAGTCATCGCGAACGGGTCATCGCTCCAGGTTCGAAAGCTGACCCAACCAGATTCGAAGCTATGAGGATAAATTCGCCAACTGGCTGCGCGCCAACCCAGACTTAACGGTCGACGACCAACCTCGTCTGCTCTCCGTCGACGCCTCACAGGGACAGGAGTCCATGATGGTGATCTACGACACCGGCCTCCAGAATGGCTGGGATCTTGGTGAGCCTTGTATTTCCCGGCCATAGGGAAAACATCGACAGCTAACCATGATCAGGCTTCCTGAAGACCCCGAGCCGCATCAACGTTTCAATCACACGCTGCCGAGATGTTTTATGGATCATTGGAGGCACTATGCAGCTAAAGACTCCGGGTGACAGGAAGTATTTGATCAAACAGTACTACGATGAACTGAAGGAGGCGGGAAAAGTGCATCGATTCAAGACCGAGGAAGTTTCAGCTGGGCCAGCTCGTGGCGGTCATCACGGCGCTCGCCGGGGTGGAGACCATCGTGGCCGAGATCATCGTGGCGGAGGTCAGCGTGGTGGAGATCGGCGTGGCGGAGACCATCATGGAGAGCAGCGCGGTAGAAGTGATCGAGGTGGAACGCAGTCCGGCAGAGGCAATCGTGGTGCATCGCAGCGTGGTCGGGGTAACGGGTGCCGGGGTCAAACTCATGGTGGTCAAGGCCGGGCTCATCACGACGGAGGTCATCGTGGCGGATTGCCGCATCGATCTTTGCCAGCCGAGCGCCCGCAATTGCGAGTCGAAGAAGAGGAATTCAGCGAGTAGATTCAGCCTCAACGGCGAGCACGACTTGGGTGTAACGGGTAGTGGCATGGGCTTCAAGGTCAGGGCACGCATGACCGGAAGGAAAGGAGAGATTGGGCTTGTTTCTAGAATGCTGTGGCTTACGCCTTCAGTATCCTTAACCGTAGCCAACCCTGCGTACCTCAATACTTCATCCAAGCCCTCATCCGAGCGTGAGTGTCTCATCCTCTCAGCCATGCGCAAGCCCATCAAGCCATCAGAGGCTTGATCAGGTGTGAGACGTAGCTGAGCATTCCCTCAGCACCATCAAAGCGATGTTGCTGCGCCCGCTCCGGACTCTGCTTCGCCAGCATACACTGCCTCCATACCAACGAGCTCACCACGAATAGCCCAGCTATTCTCCATCGACGGGAGATAGCGGTAGAAGAGACTCCTGCTCTTCTCCAGAACCCAGCAAGAGCGCTGATGAAAAGTCAAAGACGAGCTTTCGCCACGCCCAGGTAAAGTACAGACAACATTTCTGCATGCCCAGATAGAAGGTGTGTTGACCGAAAGGCCATGCACGATAAAGACCGCCTTTCGGCAGGCCCAGATAAGGATTCGTTGTAAAGACGACTTTCCAGTACGCCCAGGCAAGGTATCATTCGTGCCTCATTAGAAGTCCTCCTCCGCCTCCATGCCCGCATCCCCGGTGCATGGTTCGACTCGACATTTGCCATAAATCTCTTCGTCCTCCTCTGTTCAAACTCCCGAGGTTGCCTCATCAAGTCTTTCTCGCTGTCACTTGGGTTCAAAAGAGGTTCGGGCCGCTCTTCGTAGCTATTCTGCCGTGCTAACCACTCGTCGTGATCTTGCCTGTCCCATTCGCTTTGGAAGCGCGGATCTTTCGGGGCTACATTGTATAGCCAGTGTACAATGCCAACGAGCTCTTCATCTTGTTCGCCTCGACCGCTCATGTTGCTGAGATATATGCGCATGCCGGGCTCGTCGACGAATCTTGTTACTTGATGAATGATTTTGTGCGCGAGGTCATCGTAGCCTTCTAGTGTCCATTATAGGGCGACGAGTCTGCTTTTTAAAGCGCAGAATATCGTGTTGTCCTCGAGGTAGACGACGATCGTCCGTAGGCTGGGGGCTGCTGTTGCGACACTCTGGTCGAGCCGTAGGTTCTGCATGTCGTAGTGGTCCATGATTGATGGTTCAAATGTGTGGGTGATGTGGTGAACGATGTTGAGATTCCTTCTGCAAGCTGAAGTGGAGTGGAATTCTGCATGTTCGCTTGCGCACGGCGGCCGTGCACAATGCTCTTCTCCAAATCCTGGCGCAAGGCCAGAAGATGATGAAGAGATCAACAACATCGTTAGATAGTAGTTGATGAGGTACCACACAGCCGTTGGGCATGAGTGGTATGGAGCAACACTGCCTCACGGCAAGAGTTACTGGGGATGTTTTCGCGGCAAAGGTCGTGAACAACAGGTCTGCTGTCCACTCATAGCACATTGGCCGATCAAAAGTCCTCATCGTCAAAGCCCATGTCAAACCCAGGCCCAGCTTCAGCTGAAGACTCATCAGATATATCCTCCTCACGCTCCGCAAATTCGATGGCTTGCCTCCACCGATTGCGAGCAGTAGAAGTCAAGAACGGCGCCTCGCGATTTCACTTCTTGCGGAGGTAATGTGGCGGAACCCAGTCGTCGTCGAGGACGTCGTCTTCATCGTCCTCTCTCTCCGCGAAAGGAAGCACAGCAGCCAGCGCCTTGTTCAGGATCCGATCGCCTGCCTCGATGTCGGCCTCTTGAAATTGCCAGTGCACGAATTGCTCAATTGCTGTGTCGCCCCTCCGGTCGCTTGAGCTGATCGGGTAGGCGTGCTAATGTGCCGGCGGCGTCTAATTCATCTTCCCAGCAGGACACAATCACGCACGCTGACATCGAGAAATGCATTTCGGAAAGCTTCTCTTCCAAAATGTCCCACATCTTGCTGATGTAGGCGGCTCGTGCGGCCTCGGCAGTGGTGACTTTCGTGTGCGGGATAGGTTGTTGTGATGACTCGTGCGCATGCGAAGCCTCTCCATACGTGAACGGATGGCCGGGCGGCGCATACCAGGCGTTGTCAGGAGATGAATCCCAAGCCAGGTTCCGCAATTCAGCATCTTCCACAGCCTTTTCCAGCTCCCCGAGTAACCACCGCACAACCTTCACAAGCTCTTCATCCTCTTCACCGCGACCCGCGAGGTCGGATACGTGCGAGAGCATGTTCGCTTCGGTGACTCCTCTTCTGATGTGTGCGAAGATGAGAGGCTCTTCGTCTCGATCCTGCTCTGCCATGTATGCGCACACGCTGACTTCCTTGAGACTCCTGCTCAGGCGGTTCATGATCTGGCGGGCGAGGTCGGTGTATTCTTCTAAAGTCCATTGCATGGCCACAAGGTGCTTTTGTAGCTCGCTCTCGATGCCTCTCGCTCGTGGGCCATTGGCGGCTTTTCGGATGCTGGCGGTGATACGTTTTGCTAGACCTTCCATGATGGCGAATATCGGAGCGTGATGAGTTTGAGTTGCTGTTTTTGATGATGTGTCGTGTGTTTGAAATGTTATTGTGTCGTTGTTGAAGCTGCAACTTGGTGGGGAGAAGAGCGACCCGACATGCAATTCTCCAAAAAGGTGAAGAAGGCGTTTTGGGCATTCCAAAGTCTCCGTTTGTCGTCGCCGTGTCGCTTCCGCCGGTGCTAGCGCAAATGTGCGCCCAAACTTTAACTTGACGGCTCCAATAAACCTGTATTGAAAGAGATGGAGAATGATCAAGCTGTCAAATGCCACATTTTGATGAGCCTCCAGGTCATCGCTGGGTTTTTTCGCTGTCATCTCCGGCCCGGGTCAAGTGACAGCGGCAACAAGCATTACGTCGAAGCCAACATCTTGTGCAAAGCTGAGGAAAGTGCAGTCAAGTCGACAGACCACCGTGGTCTACACTTTGCGGTGCGCCGGTCATTCCATAGACCAGGCACAGGATGACAGGCCGCTGGAGGAAACCTAAGGACAGACCAGGCAATCCGAATGCTCCGATACTGGCGACGAAGAACAAGCCGGGCTTACGAAACTCATTGCCCGATCCGAAAAGAGTCAGCTCGAGCCGGGAGAGGGCAGTCCGACTTGGACGCTCGATGCGAAGACGCCATGCATGACGCAGAGTATGGCAGTGGAATCATATGGTGCATAGCTGAATGTCAACGCCACAGAAGACCCGTCGCTTCCATGGAACACAACTTTCGGTATGGGTCCTGCAGACTGCAAGTCCGCAGACAGCATCATGTCTCCTCGATACTGAGCAGGATATCGACGACTCACTTCGAGCCGAACAGAGGATTCCACCGCCACGCTTCAGCTTTTCGTAGTCCACGGGCATGGCAGCACCTGAGTCACATTTTCCAAGGCCGATGGTCCTGTGATCAATCATCAGGCGCTTCGAATCCAGCTTCGAACCTGGTGATCATGTCTCAAACGCCGCGGCCAGAGTGTCTTCAAGAATCGGTGAGTGGTATCGACTGGCATGGCAGTGCGAGGGGCGGCTCACCGCGGTGGATAGTGAAGGAAAGTGTAAATACTACTCCATAGTTGAGAGGAGCTCGATCTGGTCCCGATGTGATGTCCGCCGAAGCGAAAAGGCGATGGCTTCTTCTGGACTGTGAAACGATAGCATGAAGTCGAAAGCCGTCGCCGACCAGACCCGATAGCGTATCAGGGTCCAAGCTGTACCGAATTCTCACCTGTAAGGCACGATCACGTGAGCCCTATTCCCGCCTCTGCTCGCCACAACATCATCACCCCACGAGCTCGCCTCGTGTTTCATGGAGGGCAGCCCTGGCAGTTCCAGCCGCCTCAGATCTTGGTGAGCTCATCTGCGGGGAGTTATCAAGATCCTTCCTGCTGGGTGTGCTGACTTGGTTGCTTTCACTGGAGACGTGAGACGCGTTGAGGTGCAGTTGAGGATCGGTGGCATCATCGAGCACGAGAGATATCACGCATCTGCCGTATACATGTGCTCCTTTGTCGCTCGTTGTCGCATTCACAGCAGGCAGAAACGTCTGGCATCTGGAGACATCTCCGACCGTTTTCCACATCGCGGACAGACGGCAATTCCCTTTGTTGTTTGTTCAATCCAGACTTGGTTTTCGGAGGCGGTCGTGTCGTCGTGGCCAATAGGAGATCGGACGGAGGCATCGTTCTCGCATTTAAATCAAGCCCGGCGTCATGCTGCAGGGCTAGAATCGCTGTGGAATCCTTGAAAGAACCCCGGATTTTGTGGTAAGTGGCGTGGTGGTTTTCCTTGAGCGTCCACAAAGCGAAGGAGATGTGTCTTGTTTCTGGAAGTCGTGAATGCGGAATCCGCAGAGACAGCGACAGTTGCAGCAGCACAATCAGGCATTGTGGGATGCACCTGCAGTTGGGTTGTGCCCGGCAGAAGACGTCAGCGAAGACCCAGGTGCATGTGGATTTCGTTGAGCATTGGAGCAACATGATTGGCTAGTTTGTGTTAGAGTCGAGCCGAGCCAGGGCTGTTGATCTGTCGTTCTCGGGTCAAAGATGTTGAGATTTTGAGCATCCGGCCCGTGGCCAAATTCACTACGATCGATCTCATATAATCTCTTGACCGTGCCTGCACTCTCCTTCTTTCCTCACACCCACCTACCAACTTCGCGTACTTGCTACATTACTCTGGACTCTCATTCATCAGTTGAGAGCCATCGTACCATACCCACACGCCAACGCTCCGACGAGCATCACGACTCTAGCGACACAACATCTACACCTCACCAACGCATTTCGCGTCACACCGCAACCATGCCTTCCCACCAGCCCGTGGAGTACAACAACGCCTCGAAGCCTGAGTTCGAGAGCGAGCAACCAAAGGGCGCTGCAATGTCCAAGCCTGCTCCCCAAGAACCTGTGAGGAACAAGAGCTACGACCCGAAGAAGCCACACATCACCGAGACGCCTCTTACGAGGTATAACTGGTACAAGCATGTCAACTGGTGAGCATGATCGCGGAACACAAATGACAATTAGCAGCAGCTGACCTTTCACCCTCAGGCTATCAACATCATTCATCATCGGCCTGCCTCTCGCTGGCTTGGTCGCCGCATGCTACACCCCTCTCCGACTTTCTACTGCTATCTTCGCCGTTGCCTACTACTTCGCTACCGGTCTCGGAATCACTGCCGGATACCATCGATTATGGGCACACACATCCTACTCCGCTTCGACACCTCTCAAGATCTTCCTCGCCGCAGTAGGTGGAGGCGCCGTTGAGGGCTCCATCCGCTGGTGGTCTCGTGACCACCGCGCTCACCACCGATACACCGACACCGACAAGGATCCATACAGTGTTCGCAAGGGTCTTCTTTACTCCCACTTGGGATGGATGGTCATGAAGCAGAACCCAAAGAGAATCGGACGTACGGACATCTCCGACCTCAACGATGACGCTGTCGTCGTATGGCAACACAAGAACTACCTGAAGGTTGTGCTCTTCATGGGCATCATCTTCCCTTGCCTCGTTGCTGGTATCGGCTGGGGTGACTGGGTCGGCGGTATCGTCTACGGCGGTATCCTCCGCATCTTCTTCGTCCAGCAGGCCACATTCTGCGTCAACTCGTTGGCTCACTGGCTCGGTGACCAGCCCTTTGACGACCGCAACTCTCCCCGCGACCACGTCTTCACCGCGCTCGTCACTCTCGGCGAGGGATACCACAACTTCCACCACGAGTTCCCATCCGACTACCGCAACGCCATCGAGTGGCACCAGTACGATCCCACCAAGTGGTTCATCTGGACAATGAAGCAGGTCGGCCTCGCCTACGACCTCAAGCAGTTCCGCTCCAACGAGATTGAGAAGGGCCGTATTCAGCAGCAACAGAAGAAGATCGACCAGAAGCGCGCCAAGCTCGACTGGGGCGTGCCTCTTGAGCAGCTTCCCGTAATGGAGTGGGATGACTACGTTGACCAGACCAAGAATGGCCGCGCCCTCGTCGCCGTCGCCGGTGTCGTCCACGATGTCACCGACTTCATCGCCGACCACCCTGGTGGCAAGGCCATGATCAAGTCCGGTCTCGGCAAGGACGCGACAGCCATGTTCAACGGCGGTGTCTACTACCACTCAAACGCCGCCCACAATCTCCTCTCCACCATGCGCGTCGGCGTCATCCGCGGCGGCATGGAGGTCGAGATCTGGAAGCGCTCGCAGAAGGATGGTCAGGGCTCGCAGATCTACAAGGATGCTGACGGCAACCGCATCGTCCGCGCCGGTGCTCAGATCACCAAGATTATGGAGCCGGTTGCCAGTGCTGGCGCTGCATAGATTTTGAGGATATGATAGATTACGACGAGTGGCTTTGGTTGTATGCGTTTTAGCGATTGGGAGAGTATGATAGATCCGGCGGATGATGGAGTTTTTCACATTCGTTCGAATAATGAGGTGCCAGACCGAGGCACAGACTGCGAGGTAGACACCTGAATGTACGACCTGAGTACAATGTCAACACATCACATTCATACAAGTTCACTATCATTATTACATTGCAGTTTGTATCTTTGTGCCGGGTCAACCGACAGTCACTCACTTCACCTTGGCTGTTGCTGCCAATGACGCTTTGCAAGCTGCCGCACCTGCAAGCTTGAGATATTCCCACAACCTCGACATCTCACATTCAAAACAACGAGATCAGAGCTGTTGACCATCATCTCGTCAGATCACTCGAACAATACTATTCCATCCTCTTCCACGCAAATATCCCTGGAGCCAAGACCAGTGAGCACATTCTTCGACTTACCCAAACCCTAAACCTAAGATATCCGGCGACAACCCTACGCACGCGACGACGAAGTTTGTCCCGACTGCAGGGTGCAGGGCTCGGATGTCTGTAGTTCTTAGAGGACGATGTGCGTGCAGTCCAAGCGCTTCAATTGAACGACGATGCCTTGGGGAATATGACGAAACACTGGGATGGATACGATTGTATCGAGATGGATGTCGTTTGAGCGAGCCGCCTACGAGCCAGCATAGATGAGGTACACATTTGTAAGTCTGAATTCCGAGACGGCTGAACTGAATGGGCTCTCTCTCTTTCGCCGGGAGACCGTCGACGACAAGCAATAGTTCTAGCTTAGGACCTTTTTGCCAACGAGAGCAAGATGATGGTCATCCTGACTGGCTGAATGGCGAGGTGTCGGCGGTCGAAACCTCTCCAGAGCCTGGCCGCAGGCTCCAGAATCCCATACCAAGTCCGCGAGGAGGCCTGGGGGATCGCCGCGCGATTCCGACCCAGTTGCTTGTGTGCGGCGGCAGATACGGAAAGGTCCATGATGCAAGTGCTAATGAGGCACCAGTCAAGGTCTGTCAACCCTCTCGTCAACCCTCTTCACCGAGCAAGATCAGTGCCGCTTCAGGATGATGGGGATGTCGACACTTTCCGAAGTTGGGCGACATCTTCTCAAAGAGGGTGTAGAGCGTTCGGCCTGGGTGATCGGGGCATGAAATTTACTTCGATGACTGCCATGGTCAAACTCCGTACACCATTGCTCTACCTCAATGGTTATCCAAGGAACGCCCCAGAAGATCTGGTGTTATCTCAACATGGTGTAAGTCCGACGGAACAGACCGGAGACAGCCAGAGTAGTGTAGATCGTACAACCAACACTCATACATCGAGCGGCCGGTCGGCGCACGACACGGCCGTCCCAGGCACTACTCAACGTGATTATCTGGCCAATCGGGTTCGGGCTCACAGGAATCGCTCGTACGGGCTGCGGAAACCTCCAGATTGGGCGCGATGTCCAACCCTCGCTCTTGCTCTTGCTCTTGCCATCCATTGCAAAAGCTACATGTGGACCACCCTGCCAGTGGCACGCCGCTTGGGTTGTTTGAGCAAGGCACAGAGTCGACCAGTCTGCCATGTCATGCCAGGACAACAAGCTCGGTGTGCAGGATCAAGGGCGACGATGTTTGCTAGTGGCGCATTCGGACTTGCTCGATGGAGATTGCAGAAAAGACATGGCGGCGATCATCAAGGTGCAGAGGACGACGATATGGAACTTTGCAAGACGAGCGAGCGAGGTGATGAAACTTCCTGCACGATGAGTGTGCAACGGCATACAGATACCGCCAGCGCAGTCGCTCAAGGAGGATTAATCATTCAACATCACGATCATCCACCGTCATACTCATCGTATCCCCATCATCAACTCTCATCCACATCTTCCCCGAGCAAGCCTAAGGCTATCCGAGCAAACATGAAGCTCTCCCACCCCATCGTAGCTCTCGCCATGGCCGACCCCACCTTTGCCGCCCTGAACTGCGGCAGATACTGCGAATGCTTGCACGAGGATGGAAGTCACTGCTGCGTCGACCACTACCCATGGTGCCGAGGACAATGGTGGCGTCGCGACCAAGTCCGGTGCTCGACCCACCAGGTGTACACCCGGGATGAGGGGAAGGAATATTGCGGCAGCAGTAAGTGGGATTGCGTCAGCTCTCTCTCTGTGGCCAATTCCGTAGAACTTGTGTCCCTGAAAGGAATCACGGACACGGCGGCAAGAAGGCGGAGACGAAGGTCAAGCCTATGGGTCTAGGCGCGGCCGCAGATTGAATAAAGGTCGAACACCGGTATGTGATCTGTTGTCATGTCATGGACGCCGATTCTAGCACTCACATGTATGCTATGCCAGACGTCCTGTTAGCGAACGGCGCATCACTTGTTCTCGTCGAGCTTGTCGTTCCCTGGCTGCCGGATGGGCAAAAATGTCCAAAAAGGCAGGGGCAACGGCGTGAAAGTCTTCTCTTCCATCTGATGGTTTGGAATTCAACTTCATCCATGACAAACATTCGCTCAAAGAAACCAACATCTCAATCTCGAGATCATGCGGCATCACATCCTCCGGCTACTCCCTTCCACTCTCACCTTCATGTCGATACATTTCGGAAAGCAAAAAGTTCGAATTCGAACCGGCGACCTTGGCGCAAACAAAAGAAGAAGAGGGCATTTTAGAGTCTGCCGACTTTAATTTCAAGAACTCTAGCGACATCCCCTTATCCCGACTGACCAATAGTTGGAAGTGTCTCGGGGGTTGAAGGTCATACCCATCCTCCCGACTGACCAATAATTGGAAGTGTCTTGGGGGTTGACGATAACACCGCTTTTTCTTTTGTATATATATCCGAAATAATTCTGCCGTGGTTATGCCGTCCCTTTTTCTGAAGAGCTTGATGTTCTTTTGTTGGGGGATGCTCTTTGCGGTCAATACGCCTGTCGTGTTGCGAGCACTCCAGAAGTAGCATACATGTGACATACTTCTGCAGCGAAGCATACTTTGTCAGTCCGAGGACTTGCTGATGTTTCAGGACAGCTTTGCGCAAGATGCGGCGTCGGTTTCTGGTCTTGGAGGGGATATCTCCTGCTTCCCTCCACTTCATTCATGTGACTACCGTCCTGCATGTTTCTCAATCTGGCTTTGTGAATGAACACATGCTTGGGACAACCGACAGTCGTATTCTCAGACGTACGTCACTTGCGCCGGTCCGATTGCGGGAACGAAGTACCGCAATGAGGAATTTGGAACGAGAAACGAGCGATACCACCACCACCATTTTTGTCATTGCTCGTTGAGTCTTGACCGAAGTCTTGACATTGAACCATATCTTAACACTGTAAGCGGTTCCGGCGGGTGCAACCTTCACGCCGGCCTCAACATCAGGCTCGAGGAATACTTCTGCAATTGTCTTTGCGACAGCGACAGTCTTCTTTGCAGGATTGTTGACGGTATCGGGCATCACGACCACGTTCTTCCTTCCTTTACTTTGCTGAATCGATCGGCGGGAGCAGACGTCCATCGGCGTACTTTCAATCCCGACACCATTGGGTTGTTCCATCCGCATGGCAGCCATGGATCGCAATTCCGCGCTAGTTTGGGCCCTACGAAAGCTTAAAAAATTGTCTAAAGTGATGACCGAGAATTCTCAAACGATGGAACGCAAGAACGACACGGCGTGAGCGATCGAATGACAGCAATTTCCTGTCTGGAGCAATTGGTTTTGCAAGTCTGAGCAAGCCCGTTCGTCAAAGTGCTTCGGATTTTCGGTTCTCCATCGGGCCGAAACTTTTTGATCGGCATGCCGAATGTTTTGATTGTTGGGATTCGAGAATTAACACTTCTCTGGTTCGCCCGTAGATAGAATATCTCCCGTGCTCAGTTAGACAGAAAGCGGTCTGTGCGAGCACACTTGTTAGAAACGCGATGCTATGCGACGACCCCCTTGGGCTGCTTGTGCGTGTTTGTCGACGGCGACCCGAAGTCTCAAAGCCTCCCGAATCGCGGCGACGTCTTCGGCTGACGCCGATTCCGAGGCCTCGGTGCGAAGTTGTTCTCGGTTGGCAGAACCACAGCATGTCGACATGGAGTCTTATCTATCGCAGCGTGTGACTGTAAAAAGTCTAAATCTGGGCAAACACAAAAAGGGGGTCGCGTGAAGCGAGAATGAAAATTTGCATTGTCACGTCTGCGGTCATCTCTGAAAGTCTCGCATCGTCGATGTGCCCGATTCAGACGATCTCACCGGCCTCGATTGCCTCCAGAGCCGTACGCAGTGTCTGTAATCGAGCAGTACCATTGTTTTCTGTTGAGCGAGAACTTGGACATATATGTTGAACAGTTTTGACATCTGAACTCAGATGACTATAGCGGAAAGATACATAGGTACTCGGGCAAATGCTATTCATCCGGGACTGCGACAGTAAGGCGCGGGATGACGGAACGATTCTTGGATATCGCTGCCAGTGAGATGCTGATGCCCCTGAGAAGGTGATTGTCGCTGCTTCTACATGAGAACAACAGACATGTTGAGGCAAAGGTTCATATCGTTCTCTACAAATACCTGCATATCACTGCGATGTCGATCATTGACGTCGCCGCTGCGACTGTACAGTTGATGGGGGGTGGGTCTGCCACGGAGCCTGCTACCGTGGTCCTGTTTCTGTCCTATCGGTGTCAGAAGTATCGGCCAAGAGCAAATACGTACATGGACGCCGATAAGACTCACGTTGAACTCGCCTTCGTCCGTCAGTCGTGCGGTCATAATGTCATAGATGTGAGCGAGAGAAGAAGAGTCCTTTCAATGGTACTGCCAAGACGTCTCTTCTCGAGGAGAATAAAACTCTTCGTCTTCCTCGACTCTCTGCCTCTTCTCTTCTTTCTTCTCCATCTTTGCGACTAGACTGGTACGTCTACCTGCCCTCTCCTCTCTTCTCAGCACCACCACCGCCCTCACACGACGCGCACCACACAACATCTCACCACCTCCACCACCACCTCCACCACACATCCTCCCTCACACGATGTGAACTTGCTAACCGCCGTCAGATTTACAAATTTGGAAGAAAAAGCGACTCAAGAATCAGTTTCAAAGATGTGAGTCCTCTTCCATACCAACCACGTCGTAGATGACCTGCTAACACGCCTTCCAACCACAGTAGACATGTCTTCAAACATCTCCACTTACGTGGACAAATGCGGTTGTCTCTTCGGGTATGACCCGTCCGACCCAGTCAAATACGAAGTTCTCTGTCAATGCAAGATGCACCGCAAGGCCCAAGCCCGTATCGATGCCATCTTCGACAATCAGCCCACTCCAAAGCCCAAGTCTTCCGCCGGCTTTTGGAGAGCCCTGGGAAGTCTCTTCTGCTGCTTTTAAGGGAAGAGGCGCGCTCGAGGATTCTTCGGATGAGAGTGTGCCGGACGAACAGATCTGCACCTTCACGCGGTGTCCGGTGTTAAGTAGCTTGTCCTTTGTGGCAGGTGAAACCAAGACAGATCTACAGATAGCTTCTCAGATATATCATCAATGTACTTTGTTCTCACCTTCCACTGCTGTCGTCTTCTCTTGTTATCCTCTTTCACTGCCGTTGTCTTTCCATCCCGTCATTTTTCCTCTCCGTCGCCCTGGGCCCTCCACCGCCGTCGTCATCCACCGCCGTTGTGTTTCACCTTCACTTGCAGTCGTATTCCCTTGCCGTCGCGTGTTGTTGCTGTCATGTCGACGTGTTTCTCTGTCGTCGCGTCTCCTTGCCATTGTCCTCGATCGCCATCGTCTTCCAATTCGTGATGCCCCAATGTCAATGCGTCTTGGATACTCATTTCATTATTTTGCTCGCTCTCCAGTCTAACGCGGTATGAGAAGTCGGTCGCTTCCTTCGTCGTACGGAAAGCACGGGAAGCTCTTCACGCGGCTGGCAACGCGCGCCCGTCAACGGATTTCGTTTTTGGCTTCATTCGACCTTCGCTGAATGCTATACATCGTGATTGAAGCTAAAGACTCATTCGATATCTCTCGCTCAATGTACATTTGTCCTGATCATCCCTTTCTTCCCAATGCAAACCTGTCGTCCTGATGACTAGCCCTAAACAGACCTTTGGCAGATTGCGACCGCAGCTACATCAGCGAACTTCCACCTGTGACAACCATCACTCGACAAACGACGGAGACTCAGTCACTCATTTCTATGCTGTCGGTACGGTGCACAACGCGATAACGTCATGCGATCGAACGAGCCGTCTTCACAAAACCACAAGCAGCTTGAGACTCCATGGTTCCATTCAGGGGTTACGACATACGAGAATTGCAGGACTGGATACAACGGCTGTTATCATCGGCATTACAGATGTCGGCTTTCAGAGGCGGTCCTAGTCGGTACGAGGGTCTCGGTGAACTACAAAACGCTGCAGAAGAAGTTGATAAACATTGGATTGAGACATACCTATCCGGCGCTTGTCAGAAGAGCATCGAAGATTTACATGTCAACACTGCGAACAACGATGTACAAATCCGACCGAGACACGCCTACGTGGCCGACACAGTCAACGCTTGCGGTCAAGCATGCTTCGATCTCAACGCAAGGACGAGAAGCATCCAGCACCGCGGCCTTGTCACTTGTGAGCTCGACTGCAGCTCAGCTGGTGACCACACTGCCTGATTGTGTCTCAGTGGATTGTGCTGGAGTACGTGGGTTGCGGGTGGTGACATACTTCACAATCTACTCGAGGCTGGTACTCAACAACCCTTGTCGTCGCCGCTCGATCGCTCTAAGATTGGAGATGGATAATGGATTTCTTTCATACTCGCTCTCGCACCGTAGGTTCGATGACCCATCGTTGATCGTTTCACTTGCATATCCTACTATTTGAGGATCGTGAGAGGCGCCATGCCAGATGATGGAAGGTATTGGCGGCGCGGTCTGATATGCGTCAGCAAAGTGAGGCGCCGGCCCATCGTCTAGAGCCCATGATTTGACCACTTCCGCTGCCATCCACTGGGTCATTCAAGTGCCGCAAGGTGCGCCTGCGTATTGTGGCGCAGAAAGACTCCATCACACTGAACAGCACGCATAATGAGACAAAAGAAGTGCATTTGTTCAAATCGCCCAGAATGCCAGATAGTGCAAAGGGAGGCGACACAATGGAAACACGTGCAATCGCAGATAGATGAAAAGTCGTCGGCTTCCGCCCCGATCAACGATGATGAATTGATGATCAATAAATCTGCAGACTAACGATGCTGCAGTACTTCTCGCGCCTCCTGATGATGTAAACTCCCAACAACACACAAGCAAAATTGCAGGCTAAAGATGCTGCAGCAACTGCTGACCCTCCCGAGCAGAGATACCTTGGGTCGAAACTGCGATGATTGAGAGGGCAGGACCGGTTGACCAAAGATATCGGGTTCGTGGTGGAAGGACCTTTTGCTCCCTCCGTGTTGGGCTCCGGCCTTTAACAGCCGTCTCTCCGTTCGTGGTCGATCGCAGAGCACTAGACGCATTAGCTTCGAGTCATACGCTTACAGAGCAGCACTGGGCGTGGGATCCATAGGGGCTGCAGGCAGCAGCGCAAGCACCACCACTAGGGTCTTGAGGAGATGCCTCTGCGGCAGGAGCTGCGGATGCGCAGATCGCGGGGAGGATGGAAGTGAAGAAGATGGTCTTCATGTTGATGTCGTTTGCCGATGAGTGCTGGCCGTGGATGAGTATTCGCCGTGGATGACTGTGGACCGTGGATGAGTCTTTACCTTGTATGAATGTTGTCCGTGAATCAGTGTTGGTTGTGGTTGAGTGCTGGCTGCGAAAGCTGGCTGACTTGACTTGGAACCGAATTCAACGGCGAGTTCGCGCTTTGTTATAGACGAAGACGGCTTTCCCTCTCTCGCGCCCAGTTGCGTGATCCCCACGGAATCACAGGTGCTGTACCGTGATGGAAAACAGCGCCTTCGACCGTGAAGGGGACAGCAATCGGAGGTCAAGGATGCTCTTTGAAGCTTCTAGTCGGTACACGGCCGAGGATACCTCGTAAAGTCGTCTGATCACAGAGTGAGGTCAAAGGCATATCTACGGGGAAGCTCAGGTTCAATTCCCCTGTCTTGCAAAATCTCGCACCGGGATGGGTTGACCCCTGCAGGCAGAAATAACCCGGGAAACTGGAAGCCTCACAGTTCAGGGGAGACCACATCGAGTCAGTCGCAGTGAGTCTCAGGTCCTTCGGTTGGTCGAAGGCTGCTGACACTTTCCCACATGTACGACGGTCGAGGTAACTCTGCAAGTCCTTTCCCGAAAGCAAGCATCAAAGTTCAGGCCTCGCAAACGAGATCAATATCTCCGTGCCAGTTCATTTCCAGAAAGTGTCCGTTGATGCTCTAAACCTAGAGTTAGGCGCAAGGATGAGGAGCGCGAAGATCAGGATCGTCGTTGTCTCACCTTATTGGTAGCTTTGCTATAGGCCTTCCTACGTGCGACAATGCGGTGGAAAAGCGGGGGCGGGTCGTGCATGGGCAGCTCATGAACGCTGCGACTGAGTTCAACGAGTGAAGAGGAAGCAGGTGACAGGTGTTCTCTCCTTCAAAATGCCGAAAGTCATTTCATCCTCGTTCTAGCCTGGGAGAGACGCTTCACCACGGCGCATCTTTGCCATCGTACGAGTTCAAAGGCCGATTCTCAAATCCCGGAACTTTGACCACGGTAAGCTTGCCGTTCGTCTGATCGTTCGGCTTCCAGATGATGTCCAGCGAGGCTTTTGCGCCCTGCTCGGGAGTCAAATCGGCTTCCTCCACCCAGATCAGTCTTCAGCCACTATGATCCAGCGGGTCAGCACTCTCGACGAGACCATGACAGGATGAGAGGAGAGGTCTGCCACTCACGCCCGGAGTGAGTGCAATAAAATTGAAGCCTTCTTTGCCGTGGTCGAGGGCATACTGGACCGTGAGTGCGTGTGTCGCAGCTTTGGAGATCTTTTATGCCGGGCATACCGCCCAGGTATACTGTTCAGCAAGCGTGAGGGAGCCCAGGGTTGTACCACTGTCGGAATCAGCCATCAGGAATGCGGAGAGTCAGATTTACTGGACTCACATATTGGCTACCTCCTTCAATTTCCCAGCTTGCAGCAGAGGCAGAAAAGTTCGAGTAACCTAGTGCATGCCGAGCACATTGACCCTGAAGCTCTCCTTCAGATCTTCGGACGCCATGGACTTGGTCCCGTCAGCAGCCCACTTGTCGATCCCAACATTGTTGATCAAGATGTCCAGACCATTGCCTTTCTCAAGGGCGGCTTCGACTGCCGGCACGGCTTCTTTGATCGACTCCTCATCGGCGACGTAGAAAGTGACATTCGTCACTCGACCTGAAGATGCTCTCGCAATGCTCTCTAAGTCGGCAGATGGACTGCGTACGCTTGCGATGATCTTGCTGATAATGGGGAGAGAGACGAGCTCTTTGACGAAGGCCAGGCCCGAACCGCGGCCGGCACCCGTGACCAGGACAGAAGTCATTGTTGTGATTGTGAGGAAGTGCGATTCTCTTTTCCGTGATACCACTGGTCGTCGATTTTGGACCACAATCGTCCCGACATTGCGTTACTCTCGTCGAATATATATGTTTCGACTGATCGTTCGTCCCCTTCGTCCTGCTCCAAGACTGCTCGATTTGTCAGCTTGACGACTCGGCGAATCCTTCTGCCACCGGCGTGCGAGCTGTGATGAGCTCAGCAAGAGTACTAATACCCTTGAATTAGGAAGCACGCAATGCGACTGGGTGGACCTTTCGTCACGAATGGACTGAGCCATCTGCGCAGAGAGCCATTCACCGCCCGAGTGCTGGCTCATTTCAGCACTTCGGATGATCGGCACAACCTGAGCTCTGCAGACCAGACATTCGGTTGTGTTTGTGTCCCGTACAGCCATAAAGACGTGGCCACCGCTCTTGGTATTAGCGCAAAGCGCCGCGCATCTCTTCGTGCATCTTCTTGCCGCCTATCCAGCTGTTCCAGGACCCCAACTCGCCGCGATACGCCACGGCGTGAAATCGCTTCGAACGTCCCTTGGTTTCCGTCCAGGTGCTACCACCGTGTCTTGTTTCCGCGCCCTCAGATATCATCCCACCAGTTCAATTCACTTTCTGGCTGGCTCGAGGCTAGCTGGGATGCTGCGGCAAACAGCAACATAGTCGTCCCACCTCTGTTTATCATCGACAACGCCTTTGCCAGTCCAGAACATAACCCACTCCGTTCCCTCCACCCTCCAACTCCCCTCAGCTCGCTCAAAATACCATTTGTTCACCGGATTGCCCACTCGACTCCTCCAGCACACTCCTTGGGGAAAGCCGGACCGGACCATCGCTTGGAACACGATATCCGCCACGCCGCTACTACCCTGTGAAGTCTGCAATACGGCGAATTTGTCCAGGTACGGCACCAGGCGAGATGGATCGGTGACGCCGGGTGGCATCTCCCAGGTCAGGATCGCGGCACCTTCGTACTGCCCTGCGATGATCAGGCCTGCGAGGCGGCTGGAGATGCGGGAGAGGTAATGAGGGACATTCAGTTTCCGGCGAAAGGAGTCTTCGATGAGGTGAATAAGGCGCGGGAGGTCGATGCGAGGATCAGTAGTAAGGTCGAGGGAAGTGGTTCCCGATGGAAGGGGAAGTTGCCAGCCCAAGGGTGAGGGTGGCGAAGGAACGATATTCAAAGGCATGCCGAGGCGGAGGACGGTGGAGAGTTGAGCTCGGGTTGGAGTGGAAGGCGAGTGTTGGGTGAAACGGGAGACAGGGAGGGAGGAGGAGATGAGAGGCTTGTTGGTGAGGAGGTTGTGGATTAGAGGATTCTTTTGACGGCGGGTGCCGGCACCGAGGGTAGGGGCTGTAGAGCGCCGGGAAGCTGAGGCTGCTTCGTTGGGAGTGACGATTAGAGCGGATGAGGATGTAGGGAGCAGGGTAAGGCAGCGGCGGATGAGGTCCATGTTGGCGCGGTGCTGGTCGTAGACGGTAAGACGGGACGCTGTGCCGTTGTTCTTTCGTGCGGCGTATTCTGACAGTTCTTGGGAGATTTTGTCGAATTCTTGTTGGAGGTTGATAAAGACGTGGGCGCCGTCTCCTCGCTCTTTGCTGGGTATTCCTCCAATCGCATCGAGTATGATGATGCGGTCCAGTGATGCCGTTTCTGGAGAAGGTGCGGCCTTCTGCTTTCCGCTCACATTGCCCAGTCCAGATAGAAAATTGGTCAGACCGGTCATGACTTCCGAGGTTGGAACAGGTAGCAATTTACCAGAGGTGGTATAGGCCATCGAGGGGATGATTGGAATGATGCCCCTTTGCAAAGGGTCGGCGATGAGTTCCGGTATCGCAACTCCCAAATCTTCGCCCTCATGAACCTGCTCAAGAGCATTGGGCACCGAACGACCTCCCTTAGGACTGTGTCGTTCGAGAGCATCGCATATTCGACTTGCCTGTTTGGCGAATGCATTTCGAACTGTTTTAATGTCGATGGGTGTGCTATCAGTCTTGATGAACTCATCCATCGGGTTGTCCGAAGCCAGCACAAGAACGATTCTCATATCGAGCTTGACCAGTTGTGAAAGGGTCACTGCCAGACCCTCCAATGTCTCATCATCGATCCCATCCGCTGCTCTCAGACACACCAGAGCGATGTGAAGTTGCTGCTCGGGCGCTGTCGCGGTCTGCTCTTTGACAGCTTCTTGTTGCGTAAACTGCGGCGTATTGGCAATCGCTCGAGCGGGAGCGTAAAGCCCACCTAGATTCACTCCCATACGGTCCACCCGGTCCTGATCCCGACGATGGCGAGCATTTCGTTCATCCTGAGAGGCAATTTTCGATTTCACAGGCTCTTTCTTGGGAGGCTCAAACCGAGCGAGATATTGCTTAGCATCTCGCCTCGTAGGCGTGACATTCAAGACGTTGACGATGAAGTCTCTTTGTGTTTCGGTGTCCTCGGCTCTCGCGAGATGTGCCCCACTTCCATTGCCAGTGCTTGCTGAATGGTTTGAATAGCGTCTGGTACATTTCAAGATGTTCGATTTAGTGTTCCCGGAGATGACCTTTCCAGCAGCCAAAGATGTCATGATGTTCCATGTCAATGTGAATACCTTAAGCTCAAAGAATCGCAGTAGAAACAACGGACACGGCCAGAATTGCCTCACGAGCTGCTCTTGAGCTGTGAAACATCTGAGTGTGTGAGGTCAATGACGAGGGATTTTTGTGTCGGTTTCGTTGATCCGGACAAAGCGTAATCAGATCAGATAAGAGTCAGTCGACGGGCGAAGATAGACGGTGTGGAAAAGGAAAGTTTTGGTCGGTCGGTTGTGACACATTCTGCCGGCCAACGCCGAGAGCTGGCGGAGAGGTACCTCAGGCGTGGGATACAGCATCTTGCATTCATGAGTACGAAGGAGGACAGTGTGAAAATGGTGTCGGAGAAGTGCTCGAGCAAGCAAGGACATCATGTTCCTTGAGCCGTTCCCCGTCCTTCCTTTCGTGCATCGACACGTGATGCGGAGCGGAGTCCGGAAGTTTGACGCGCGAAGTTACTTGCTAGCGCGACGGTCTTGTTTACTTGACAACACAAGAACAACCACGACAGCACAACGACGAACGACGAACGGCGGCTCTAGGACGACGATGCGCATCAGGATCTGGAGAGAACAACACCCGATCCTGGACCAAGAGCTGGAACACATCTTGCAATCCGGACGAAACCGGCCAACGCACTTGCGACAACACACCACGCGCAAACATGAGGGTACAGGAACTGGTTATTGACGGCTTCAAGTCGTATGCTGTGCGGACTGTAATCACAGGCTGGGACTCTACTTTCAATGCGATCACGGGTCTGAACGGTTCCGGCAAATCGAACATTCTCGATGCGATATGCTTCTGCCTCGGAATTGGACGTTTTGAACTGCTGCGAGCAAGTGGAGGCGCCAGCGATCTCATTTACAAGCGTGGCCAGGCCGGAATCACAAAAGCATCCGTGACACTCGTCTTCGACAACAGCGACAAGCCAAAGTCACCCATCGGATTCGAGGACTATGGCAGCATCAGCGTTACCCGGCAGATCGTCCTGGGAGGCACGAGCAAATATCTCATCAATGGACACCGCGCACAACAACAAACCGTGCAGAATCTCTTCCAGAGCGTACAGCTGAACATCAACAATCCCAACTTCTTGATCATGCAGGGAAAGATCACCAAGGTCCTCAACATGAAGAGCGCGGAGATTCTGGGCATGGTAGAAGAGGCGGCTGGAACGCGCATGTTTGAGGACAGAAGGGAGAAGGCCTTGAGAACAATGAACAAGAAGCAGGCGAAAGTAGACGAGCTGGAAGCGCTGCTCAAGGAAGAGATCGAGCCGAAGTTGGATAAGCTCAGGAGCGAGAAGCGGGCTTTCTTGGAATTCCAAAGCACACAGAGTGATCTTGAGCGATTGACGAAGCTTGTGGTGGCATACGACTACATCAAATCGAAGCAAAAGATGGAGCAGAGCGCACAGGATCTCGCCGCGAAGAAAGAGCACGCAGCGAAACTGGAGGAGAATGCTGAAAAGCTACAACGAGAAATTGGCGTGCTCGAGGAGGATGCGAAGAAGGTCCGGGCAGCGCGCGACAAGGAATTGAGGAAGGGTGGGAAGTTCGCAGAGTTGGAGGCTGCGGTCAAGACGTTCTCCGAGGACCTCGTTCGACTTGATACCAAGCTTGAGATTGCCAATTCGTCCGTCAAAGAGGAGCAGGAGCGGCTGAAGAAGGCCCAGGAGTCTGTCAAGGATTTGGAGAAGCAATTGGCGCAAAAGACTGAGGCACATCAGAAGCTGCAGACACGCTTCGAAGAGGCTAATAAGGAGCTGGAAGAACAAAAGGCAGAATACAACAAGAAGGAAGAGCTTCTGCAGACACTCCAAACTGGTATCTCGTCCAATGCAGGATCAGATGGTGGTTATGCTGGCCAGCTCACAGCAGCTCGCGACAATGCGAGCAAGGCTGGCACCGAGATTGAGCAGTCAAAGCTCAAAATTTCCCATTTGGAGTCGCGGATTAAGGAGGACGAGCCTAGAGCGAAGAAAGCTGAGAAGGAGAATGCTGGTCTGCTGAAAGATCTTGAATCATTACGAAGTCAGGCGGCGAAGTTGCAGAAAGAGCTCGAAAAGCTCGGTTTCCAACCTGGCAAGGAAGAAGAGCAGCAAACAGAGAAGGCGCAGCTTGAGAAGCGAATTCGCGTACTGCAGAGTGAGGCCGAAGGACTGCGAAGACAAGTTGCTGGTCTGGACTTTTCATATTCTGATCCGACACCGGCCTTCGATCGAAGCCGCGTCAAGGGACTGGTCGCCCAACTCTTCAATCTCCCAGAATCGTCAACAGAAGCCAGCACTGCCCTGGAGATCTGCGCCGGTGGTCGACTTTACAACGTCGTCGTGGACAGCGCGAAGACGTCCTCTCTGCTTATCGACCATGGCAAACTCCGACGACGAGTGACGATCGTGCCTCTGGACAAGATCGACTCATACCGTGCCCCTGCAGATCGCGTCAACAATGCACAAAAGCTGGCGCCAGGCAAGGTACACCTCGCACTCAGCCTCATTGGCTACGAGCATGAAGTCGAGAAGGCCATGGAGTTTGTGTTCGGCAGCACATTGGTATGCGCCGATGCATCAACAGCGAAGAAGGTCACATTCGACCCATCGGTCAGGCTAAAGAGCGTCACGGTCGAAGGCGATGTCTACGATCCGAGTGGGACACTCTCTGGTGGCTCTGCAGCACAAGGCAACGGCGTGCTTCTCAAACTGCAAAAGCTTCACGCAATTACGGAAGAGCTGGACCGCGAGCAAGCTAAGCTTCACACTCTCGAGCAAGCCATGGCTAAGGATGCGCAGAAGACCAGCAACGCTCGGAAATACAAGCAGGAGCTAGACTTGAAGAGCCATGAGATCCAGCTCGCCGAAGGACAAATCGCAAGCAACTCCTCGAGCAGCATCATCGCGTCTGTCAACGAGATGAAGGAGACTATCGTTGCATTGAAGGACCTGATCAAGGAGTCCAAAGCTCGACAGACAGAAGCCGAGCAAGAGGTGAAGCGCGTCGAAAAGGACATGAAGGACTTCTCCTCAAACAAAGGCGCCAAGCTGGACCAGCTTCAAGGCGATCTTGACAAGCTCAAGAAGATTCTGGCAAAGGCGCAGGGGGCGATCAAGCCTCTACAGCAGGAAGTCAGAGACGCAACGATTGATGCTGAGCAGACTGGTAGTGATCTCACGACAGCTCAAGAGGAGCTTCACGATGCTGCAGTCACGCTCAAAGCACAACAAGAAGAGTTCCAAGGTCACCAAGCCGACCAACGAGATGTCAAGAACAAGCACGACGAAGCCGAAGCAACGCTCAACGACGAGCGCAAGAAGCTGAGTAGTTTCGACGATGAGATTGCAGACCTCGAGAGAGCATCAAAACGCAAAGCCCAGCAAATTTCCGACGAGAAGCTGGAGTCTCAAAAGCTCGGCCACTCCATCGACAATTTCGCCAAAGTCCAGCAAGCCGCCCAACAAGCCGTCACCCACCTCGAGAAGGACTACGACTGGATTCTCGAGGAACAGACCTCCTTCGGCAAGCAAGGCACTCCCTACGACTTCCACAACCACAAAATGTCCGAATCAAAGACCAACCTCAAGTCCGTCACCGAGCGTTTCCAGGGAATGAAGAAGAAGATCAACCCAGCAGTCATGGCGACAATCGACAGCGTGGAGAAGAAAGAGACCGCCCTGAAACAAATGATGCGAACGGTTATCAAGGATAAGAAGAAGATTGAAGACACGATTGTTAGTCTGGACGAGTACAAGAAAGAAGCGCTCTTCAAGACCTGGGAAAAAGTCAACACTGATTTTGGAAACATCTTCAATGATCTTCTACCTGGCAATACTGCCAAACTCGATCCACCGGAGGGCAAGACGATCAGTGAAGGGTTAGAAGTCAAAGTATGCTTGGGCAAAGTGTGGAAGAGTAGTCTGACGGAACTGAGTGGTGGACAACGGTATGTCTTCCCTTTCCCAACCCCTGATCACCACCCACGACACTAACACGAGAACAGATCCCTCATCGCCCTCTCCCTCATCCTCTCCCTCCTGCAATACTCACCCGCTCCAATGTACATCCTCGACGAAGTCGACGCGGCGCTGGATCTGTCACACACGCAGAATATTGGCCGCCTGATCAGGACGAGGTTCAAGGGGAGTCAGTTTATTGTTGTGAGCTTGAAGGATGGCATGTTCGGTAATGCGAATCGGATTTTCAGGACGAGGTATGTTTTTCCTGCGTTGTTGATTTGCTTGGACTGTGGATCATTTACTGATTGTTTGCGATAGGTTTATGGATGGTACGAGTGTGGTTCAATCATTGACGCCGGCGGATGTGAAGTGAGTCTGTGTTCGGGCGGCGCTTCGGGTGATTGCATATTTCGTATTTCTGGGTGTGGACAATGGGTGGCGTTTGGGGCAGGCATTAAGTATGATTTCCATGGAGCGGAGTCGGTGTCGCAGTGTATAAACGTTCGACACCCTCGTGCGATGTTGGGCTATCATCATACTGCTTCTCATGCTCTGTGGTCTGATGTACGACAATGGGAGTTGACCGAGACATCGTCGTCACCACACCATTGCAGTCCACTCCATCGACTTCTAATCGGCAAGCACTCTAGGTACCAGCAACAAGCTCGTACCCACCATCAACCGTCACCGTCTTGCCGTTGAGGTACTGGTTGGTCACCACGAACAACACTGCGCCGGCCATGTCCTTGTCGTTTCCGGGGCGCTGGGCGGAAGTCTTGGACTCGTATTTCTCCTTCTCGACGCTGAAGGTGAATGTTAGCGTTGCTGCGGTCTGGCTCGAGGAATGTATGCTCTTACTGAGACTTTTGGTTCGCGCCACTCTCGCCGGCGGTCATTTCGGACGGGAAGACACCGGGTGCGATACTGTTCACACGAATCTTCAGGCCGTTGTTTTGGATTTCGTTGGCGAGCATTTTTGTGAGGTGGATTGTGGCGGCCTGTTTTTGTCACTGTCAGTGTTCGAGTCCAACGTCAAGATTGTAGTGGTGCAGTACCTTTGAAGCGTTGTACTGAGGATGGTGCTGCATCGTCTTGACCTCTCCCGACATGGAGCTGATGTTGAGCACCATGCCCGACCAACCGTACGTCTTCTCCGTGGCCTTTTGCAGGAGTGGCAAGAAGCAGGTGGTCATGAAGTAGATCTGCGACACGTTGGTGCGGTAGACATCGTTCCAGTCCTCGAATGTGGCGTCCTCGTTGTCGAAGAGGTTCTTCTTCATCTCCTCGGCGGTGGAGGCTTCGTGCTTGAAGGTCTTGGTTGAGATGCCGGCGTTGTTGCACAAGCTGAAGTGGAAGAGTTAGCAATGATGGTAGGGGAATGCGCAGTTCGCTTACATGTCCAGATGATCCTCCTTCGACGAGATCTCCTGGTAGAGCTTGGCAATGTCGTCCTTCTTGCTGACGTCGGCGACGACGGGGATAATCTGGCCGGATATACCTTGGCTGTAGGTCTTCACAACGGTGTCGAGCTTCTCCTTGGTGCGTCCGACGATGTAGACCTTGGCTGCAAGTCCAAAGATGGTCAGCTATGGTCTTACCAGAAGATCTCTGCCCATCTTTCAGTCTTACCACCGTTGACTGCGAGAGCCTGCGTGACCATCAGACCAATGCCGCTGCCGCCTCCGGTTACCAATGCCACTTTCTTCTCAACGTTGAAGACGGTCGACAGCTTGAAGCTGTCGTTGTTGTTCTCTGACGAGTTGGTGGAAGCCATATTGAAGTGTCTGTTGACTTGACCGAGTCTCTTTGCTGAAAACGTGGTGGGTGGTGTTCGAGTCGGTGTGATTGACGGATTGAGGGTTTGAGAACGTCGAAGAGCAGATTGTGAAAGTCGTAAGAAAGGTCGCATTTGTACTTACGCAAAGGATGTCAAGGAAAGTCGTTCTTGCTCTCTTTTACCTCCAAAATATTTTGATGCTCGCATGACGCCTATGTGACGAGAGAGCCGCAGTTCATGTGCAACTCCAATGGTTGTTCAAGAATGTAGGTACTTCTCGCCCGCCGTAGTATGTGGCCTCAGGCAGGAATTGGACGAAGCTCATCTTTAAAGCCGCGACGATCATAAGCTCTCCCTCATCCTACTTTCCATATATTCGACAGCACAACGTTCATTGAGCATCACACCAATGTGGATGCGGCGGAGATGCAGACATAGCTGCTCAGCTCCGAAGAGCGAGTAGAGATTCTTCGCATCGCTATTGTCACAGCCATTCCCCAGCGATTGCCCCACCAAACAGTCTATCATGCCGGGTCCCAAGCCATTCACCGTCGATCTCAAGATCGAATTGCTTGAACTCCTGCTGGAGCTGGCAGAGGATTGGGCAGATGGCGATGATCCCGATATCCGAAATTTCTGGCACATCGCCCAACGCGAGTTCCGAGGCGCGAAAGGAACCACATGGGACGGCAGACACTTGGAGATCAAGCTGGAGAAAGAAGAGGAGGCATGGTTGGAAGAGCGTGAGAACCCGAATATGAAACGTCGGCGTGGACATGAGGAGGGATCTCAATATGACATTCTCATGGGAAAGTTCTCCAAGATCTGGAACGACTTTCTCAAGAGACATTGGCAGTTCATGGTCGATGCTGGACTGGAGAAGTACGAGTTGGTGCACGACTGGGTACGGCCGCATATCAGACCGCCTGCAAAGCCAATCAACCCCGCCAGCAATTCAACGTCAAGCACGTCCCAATTTCCGCCCGAGGACATGGTCGTCGTCGCGGATGGAAAGTCTCTCAGAGAAATCGTGGATGTTGCGATTGAAAAGGCTCTGAGCATCGGTAACGAAGAAGTTGCAGAAAACGTGCGTCAGGTCTACGCAGAGTCTTTGGCGAATCCACACTTGATGCGATTGCTTAAGGAGCTACTCACACTACCTCCGAGCGTGGAGCGAAACAAAGAATTCTCTGCGTATGTCAAGGAGTTGAAGAGGAATCCAAGACCTAGTCAAGCGCACGCTGCTATATTGTTCCCGAAAAAGCCAAGTGCTCCGCCAACCTGGAATTTACCGGCAAACGATTCAAATCGCGTCAACGGGAAGCCATCGAATTTCGCACCTGCTCCGGGTGTGGCCACCCAGGTCAAGCCTCCTGTGCAGAATGCAGCGCCGAAGAAGAGTGAGCCTGTGGTCAAAGCTGCTCCTGCGGTCAAAGCTGTTCCTCCAGTCGTCGAGAAGGCAGCAATCCGATCAACTCCAGCCAATATCACAAAATCGGCCAGCAAAGCCAAGTCTACCAGCAGTCCAAAGTCGGCCAGCAAATCGAAAGCACCTCGCAAGGACAAATCGCACGTCAAATCCTCTGGCGACTTTGTGCACACTTCTCCTCCTGCCGACATTTACACCCCACAGAGGTACCTTATTCTTGGAAACCTGCTGTATGCCCCTGTTGTTCATCAGATTCTTCGAAAGGCGCCTTGTCGGAGCAACGCCGAACTTGAGCTTTTGAAGAAGATTCTGACGGAAGACCCGAAAACCACAACTGATCTCGTCGCCCTGGCTAAGAGACTGGAGGCTGAGCTTCGACAATATGATAAAGGCGGCAAGGACGATAGCCAGGCCGGCGCCGGAGCCTCGCGTGATGAGGCAAGTATCAATCTGTCAAAACGGCGGCGAGAATCTCAGTCGTCTTCGGACGCGGCGAAGGAGGAAGATCGGCTGGAAGCTCAACGTGCCGCGAAGCGTCGAAAAGTCATCGAGAATGATCGCGATGTCGAATGGGGAACGAGGCGTCGCGGTCGTAATAAGGCAAACAAGAACAAACGCAAGGACGTGAGTCGCAGCAACGACGATGATGAGGGAAGCGACTCAGAATCCTCAGACGAGGAGATCGAAGTGCACAAGTCTGCTTACGTTGACGAGATTTTGCGCAAACGCAAGGAGGAAGATGCGCGAAAAGTGATTGAGGAGCAGTATGGTCCAGTCTCGCCGACGGAAGCTGGCGATGGCGTAGATGTGGAGGACTGGGCATCGATGGCATCGCCAACACTACTGCCAGCAGACCTCGAAGACGCTAACGAAGCACCGACTTGCCCAACGACTCGATCGCGCGCACGAAACCGAGCACCGATTCCACCTCCTCCAGAGCGTGCGAGTGCCAGTAATGAGGCTTTACAGCTCATCTCGGCAGCCGCAGCCGATGCTGTCGCTAGGGATCCTGGCATCGGCCGTCTAGAAGCCAAGCTCGATGCGCTTTTGAAGAATAAGGCATCGGATCCCTCCTCAGCCCTCAAAGCGGATGCCAATGGACGTCAGATGGAACGGACGGCAACTGAGCTGGCAGCATCGTGCGAGTCAACATTGGCCAGCATTGCAGAGATGTTGCGCAACTCCGACCATGAATCCCACAACCCTGAGCTTAGTGTGGCCATCTTGCAGCTCACCCAGAATGCGACCAAGTCTGCCAGCTATGCAGCTCAAGCCGCCGAGAGTGCTGCGAAAATGGCTCAAGATGTCAGTGTGGTGTTGCAGCTGTTGGCCAGCAAGACTGCAGACGAAGAACCCGCTACCCCATTGAGCAGCAAAGAAGAGTGACTGTACACGAAGTACTGTACAGGAGACGCATTAGGGGCGATCATCGCATGCTGTCGACGAATCACAGAATTGCCTTGCAGTGCCTGACTGCCGGAAGCGAGGAAATGTACGCGAATATGCAGGACAGCCTTTATTTAGCTCTTTCAGCTTCGTGCGCTGTTGCTCGAAGCTTCCTTCGCGCCCACAACGCAGGATTCCAATATAATTACGAAAATGTTTTATGAACGTCGCTGACGAGAAAGGGGTGCTTCGGCTATGGCGGCGCGAGTTCAGCTCGCCACCTCATCCTTGGCTGCGTTACAACACGGCGTCCGGACGCCGGCCAGCCGGCACGGGACATTTTCCTCGCGAAGTGCAAACTTTCGAACCAGTCTTTGTCAAGCCCCCGCTTCTATCTTCGTCTTTTTCTTCCTTTCGTGTACAGCTCACCCGAGTTTCGCGGCTGGAGTTGTGGAACAATACACCGCCTGTCAGGCCACAGGCTGGGCGTGGCCTGATGCATGCTCAGACCCGTTCTAGTCGACTCGACATGCCATGTGGCGACAGGTGACACTGACACATATGCGAACAACTCACCAAATTGGCCCCATGAGTCCATGACACAGGACAGGAGGGAAGCGTCGAGTGAGCGACTCGACGTCATGCCCCACTTTATCGTTCAACCGTCGTTGTTATTATTGACAACGCGCGTCTCGAAGAATAACCGCCCACTTTGCCCAGAGGTGGAGGTAGCATTGCCAATTAAACGGCCGACGCCACGGGGTTTGCTGTGGGGCGGCTGTGGGTGGGTTCAGGTCCGTCTGACGTGCCAGGCTCGCGCATCGCGTGGGTGACCAATGTGAGCACGCTTCCCAAGCTCTAAACGCACTAAGCCTCCCATCTTCCAGATCAAGCTTTCTGGCGTCCGTCTGGAACGGTGAGGTTTCCCCCCGGAAGGTTTTGCCCTCGGAGCCAAATGGATCAGGCCATGCGACGCCAATGCCCGTTTCCGCCTAGCGAGCCCGTATCTGCTGGCAATAATAATAATATTAGATCGTCCTTCGTGCAGCCCCCTGTGGGCTCTGCCCGGCGCTGCTAGTTCTATCGAAAACGGGCAGCTCGCGTGTCGGAGCATCTCACTTATACGCCCTCCCCGTCGTTGCGCCATTCTTTTACTGCTTACTCTCACCCCCGTTTCTCTTCCCTGCCAACTCAATCTTCGTCGCCGACCAGCCCTTGCTCGGTCGACAATTACCATCGTTCGCAACCATGCGTTTCTTCACTTCCCTTGCCGCTCTTTCGCTCGCTTTCTCTTCTACCTTCGCCGCCCCTGTCGAGCAAAACGAGCACACCCTGCAAACGCGACAGTCCGGCATTGTCCTCACCACCGGTGCTCAGGGCAACATCCTCGTCCGCAAAGAGATCCGACAGTTGAAGGACCAGAATCTTGATCAATGGACACTTTTCATCCTGGCCATGAAATCATGGTACACGCAATCACAATCGAGCTCGACGTCCTTCTTCGGAATGGCAAATATTCACGGTGTGCCGATGGGTGACTACAACGGTGTCGGGCAGTGCAGTAACTGTAATGGTGCGACGGGATACGGTGTCCACGACTCCATCCTCTTTCCACCGTGGCACCGCGTCTACCTCGCCCATTTTGAGCAAGAGTTGATCAAGGTCGCCAAAAATGTTGCCAACTCCTACCCGGCATCTGGAAACAACGGTTGGACACGAAGCAGAATGGTTACTGCTGCTAACCAATTGCGATTGCCATATTGGGATTGGGCTGCTAAAGCACCGGGCGGACGCCAGGCCATGCCCCTCATGTTCACCGACACGACCGTCACGGTCTGGGACGCAACCGGGCAGAAGACATATGAGAACCCTCTTTACACTTTCAGGATCAACGATGCCAGCGGAATGTACTACTCTCCATTCGTCAACTGGAAGCAGACATACCGCTGGCCCAACAACAACAGCAACAACCCATCCTCCCAAACTGGCAAGATGATCTCCGCCTTTGCGAATGCTCGTCAAGGATACGCCGATCAGGTATACAGCTTGTTCACTCAATGCGACGATTACCTTCACTGGTCCAACGACCAAGCTGGCAGCTCTTCCACCAGGTGCTCTACCTCGATTGAGGCTGTTCACAACAACGTTCACAATATCGTTGGCGGGCCACCTGGCTCGGTCTCTGGTGGCCACATGACCTACCTGCCTCTCGGCGCAATGGACCCAACTTTCTTCCTTCACCGTACGAATTTGGCCTACATCCTGTCGCTTTCGATTACCTACTGACATTCGATCCCAGATGCCAACGTCGATCGCTACTTCGCCATGTGGCAGCGAACTCACCCCAACCAATGGCTGGGCAACCAGGCCGCGCCATCTACCTCGTGGACAATCTCCCGGGGTTACAACGTGAACGGCGGAACCCCTCTCACTCCTTTCTTCTACGACGGCTACGGCAACTTCTGGAAGTCCGACATGGTTCGTGATTGGACCACGTTGAAGTACACCTATCCAGAGTTCGCCAACAGCGACGGCTCTGCGGCCTCCATCAACAGGTACATCAACAACCTTTATGGACCCAACGCTGGCGCCGTCGCCGGTTCCTCCAAGCGCCAAATCCTCAGCGGTGTTCAAGCCATTGTCAACAAGACTTCCACCGCCATTGAGGGCACCGCCAAGGATATCCTGGCTGGAAACCCTCTCAAGGCCGCCAACGGCACCACATACCAGTACGTTGCCAACCTCCAGGCTCCTCGCAACTCGCTAGGCGGCTCTTACACAGTCTACCTTTTCAACGGCCAGCCATCCTCCTCCGCCAGCGACTACCCCCTCGACTCCAAGCTCATCGGATCCATGGCCGTGACCTCCGGGAGCCCCAACTCGCCAGGCGGCGGCATGGGGGACAACGGCGTGATCGTGTCTAGCTCCGTGCCATTGACCCGCACTCTGCAGAGCCAAGTCAGCAGCTCTGGCCTTGCCTCGCTCGCCGAGCCAATGGTCGGTCCCTTCCTCACCAAGAAGTTGGTCGTCAAGATCATTGGGCCCACGGGCAATGCAATCGACCCCAAGTCATTGGACGGTTTCTCCTGCGAGGTTGCCGGGTCCACCGCGCAATTGCCCAGCGATCCTTCCGTGCTTCCGGTCTATTCGGAATTTGTCAAATTGATCAGCATCGTTTAAATATCGACAGACTCGAGCGCTTGATGTTTGCGCGTTTTATTCTTCTTGTTTGCAGTTTGTTACCACCCAGTTACTGGACGAACGGGACGAGAAGTGAGTTGAAAGTGGATTTGAGAATCACAGAAAGGGAACAACGACGAAAGTATAATCTGAGCTTTCGAGGACTGTCTATACGACCCCAGAACTTCCTATATAGTCCAATCTTCATAATCCGAAATGTCAAATACCAGATCTTTCTCCAAGCACTCTTCATTCAGAGTTGTGTTTTGCTCTGGACCCCAAACAACATATCCCGCGGTAAACTCTCATTACACGCGCAGGGTCAGGGTTATTGATCGCTGCGAACGACGAGTCATCATCCCGACCAGCTCGTCCTTGTAGCAGGGTCTCATTGGTCTGAGGGCATGGGCATGGATCAATCGGCTCGGCCTCTCAGGAGTACAGTCACCTCACCAGTGCGATGGTGACCAACTGAAACCATGTCACATCCAAGGTGCCCTTGATGTGCGGGTTTAGAGCCTGCTAAAAGCCTTGCAAGCGCTAAAAGGCCGTCCGGACGAACCTAGTACCTCCCTTGTTGTTCCCATGCACGGGCAACACCTAACCCATGCCGATGCCCTTGCAACAGCGACCAAGAGCGGTTAATCACCACCGGCGCTGCGAGGTGACCGTATGCCTGAAGCAATTCGGCATCAAGTCGAAGCCTATTGTCGGTTTGAATCAGGCGGCCAACTCTTCCTTTTGTGATCAACAGGAAATCTCGTCACCGCTGCGATACCGAAAGGAAGAAGACTGGTATACCCGAAAAGGAGGGCACAGTACACCGTAACGACAGGCCGTCCATGGTCTTCAGTCCAGACTGCGATCCCGCTCATGTGTGTTTGTCACCAGCACAAACACCGCTTCAAGACCTCACTCCTCAGTCGTGCGCTGTTTACAGCATCGCCACCATGCTCAAGTCAATGCTCCAGGCTGTGTCCCTCCCGCTGGCACTGAGCTCAGCACAGCTCTTCCCCGGAAGTGTCCAGCTTCCACTCGTCAGAGAATGTGGCCCATCGTCAGCCCGCATCGTCTGCGTCGAACGATATGCCTCCGTCATGCCTTATCACTTCTCTCGCGAGCCGATCATCAACGACACCGAAGTTCAATTCGGAAACACTTCCGTGCCGAATGACCCATCTTTCGGATTAGTTTCCTCAGCGAACTTCGTTGTCTTTGACGAAGAGCGAGCCTTGGACATCCTCGGCGACAGCCCAACCTACGAAGTCGTACTCAACGTTTCAAATACTCCGCACGAAGCACCCGTGTACGTCCCAAGTCTGAACAGAATCTTCCTCAACGATCTTGCTGCGACCTTGAGTCAGCTCGTTATCGATCTGAACAGCGAGCCACCCACGATCAGTGATTTCACCAGCGATCCGCCTGTGCTGATCCCCAATGGTGGCACATTCCATAATGGCCTCGTCTACGGGGCTACAGCAGCTGGGAATAGTACCGCCCCTGGCGGCGAGCAGAGACCTGGCATTGTCACCCTCGATCCACAAACCAACAAGTCGACAGTTCTGCTGAACAACTTCTTCGGCAACTACTTCAACAGTCTCGACGATCTGACAGTGGACAGCAACGGCGTCGTATGATTCACCGACACGGAGTACGGATACCTGTTCCACGCCTCGGACACAGCGCCTGTCCTCAAACCTTCGACATATCGTTTCGATCCGAAGACCGGTAAGGTCCCGGTGGTCGAAGACACTCTGACCGTACCGAATGGAATTGCACTCAGCTCGGATGGCAAGTACGCCTATGTCGGCGATACTGGAGCGCATACGCTTGAGAATCCGGCAGTCAATCAGAAGGGTCCTCGGACGGTGTACAAGTTCGATGTCGTCGACAACGGGACGAATCTCTGCTGTAAAAGGCCGTTCTACTTCTCCCAAGACTGGCTCCCTGATGGATTGAGAGAAGCTCGGAACGGCATGGTTGTGATTGCCGCGGGGAGTGGAGTCGATGTGGTTGATTCGTATGGACAGCTCGTGCTGAGGATTCAAACGGACTTTATAGTTCAGAACTTTGCTTGGGCTGGGGAAGAGTTGAAGGATCTTTGGCTTACTGGAAATGGAAAGATAGCGAGAGTGAAGTGGGAGCTAGAGGGGTCGGTGTTGACGTGAGCAGGGGTTAGTCATTGCCCGATGAGGAAGGAGCGAGTCTGGTCAAAACTAAAAGGCAGGTTGAATTAGAGTTTCATATTCGGGAACAATGGGGCCGAGAGGAGAATGTGAAGACGACGACACTTCTCGTCTCCTGCATATTCATTCGCACGACACACAACCTTTCGCCTCCACTTCAAATAGGCATTTGTCGCCCCGGAGCATTCACTCCTCGACGCCCTGGAATTGCGGAAACTCAGGACCAAAGGAAACGGTCGATGACGTAACAATCAATACTTCGTGTCACCTGCATGCTCGTGCGAAGTTGTTTGTTTGCAGCTGCATCGTCGACGACCAAATTACTGAGATTTCTACCCACCGGATCGTCAACATCTCCTCAACCCCTCCGATCATTCTCAGCCATGTCGTGGATGGACAGCTGGTCTCGCCCAAATGCCAACAGCAAAGTACCTGCGCCGCTTTACCTTTCCGGAGATGATGTGCCCTACTGCCATACTTGTGGGCGGGTGATGAGTGAGTATGATCATCATCGGTGAGACGACAGGAAGACTAACTTCGCATAGATTCGAAGAAAGTCAACAGTAAGAAGCAGACTGCCAACCCAATTAAGTACTGCAGTGATAGGTTTGTATCGATGTCCTGTTGTCGAAGCATCCTCGCTAACTCATTGATGCTCAGGTGCCGTAGCCGCAAACCTGGAGCTCTGGACCGCAAAATCGAACGAACAATTGCTTCACTTCTCAACGGCGAAGAAGACTGCGGTCTCGAGAAGACAGCCGCGCGTGACAGAGTGGTCAAGGGAGACCCTCGACTAATCGTGACGTGTGGCGAGATCGAGGAGATTATCTTCGGCACCCGGTTTGATCCTGAGAAAACTCACGGCAGAAGGAAGAATCGCAAAAGTCGAGCCATTGGAGCTTCCAAAGAAGAATGGAAGAGCGTCGACATGATGGACTCGGAAAGCTCAGGTTCCCAGGATGAAGACGAGTCCCAAGATGATCACTCCGACTTTGGATTCTCCGACGATGGCGCCGCATCGGGAGGCGGCGTAAGGGTGCGGCCTCCCCAAACGGAGTCAGATGTCAACTTCAGCGTGGGAGGTGAACGAAGTCGTAACGAGAAGATCGAAGAGACACCGCTCGACCTTGAAAAGCGCAGAGAGGGCGCGAAGAGGGCAGAGGAGAGAGAGATGGTCAAGAGGGCTGCAAGGAGGGCTATTGTGTTCGGTCTGGAAGTGCCCCGAATGGATCCTTTGCCACAGAAGGGCGGTAAGAAGGGGAAGAAGGGAGAAGAAAGAGTCGAGCTACCACCTACAGAGATCAGGAAGGCTGAGGGGTTGATGAACGGGATTGTCGTGGAGCCTTCCTTTGCGAAAGGTAATTGGAGCGTTCGATGGAGAGACAGGACCGCACAGTAATAGCTATGCATCGCCGAGTCAAGCAGTCTCTGAGAGTCCGGACAGCTACTACGCATCTCCGGTGCAAAGCAGTGCCCCTGAAGCGCGCACACGACACTCTTGTGTATTGAGGCTGTACAGTGCGTACGAGATCACCAGTCTCGTATTCTACATCCATCTGCTCGACAGTTTCAACATTCGGTGAACATGTGGACTCGTCTGGTATAATCACAAACCCCCTCATGCTCATGTTCGCTACCATCCCTGCTTCTTCATCTTCATCACCATCCGCACCGTCTCCTTGAACCCCGCCTTGAAATTCTTCCTCCACCTCTCACTCTTCAGCCTCTTTCGCTTCAAGCCCGGTCGTTCATGAAAACGTTGCCGCATAAAATCTCTCTTCACACTGTTCCTCGCACACAAGATCTCCAGTGATCTGAACGCCCGTCCGACATCCATTCTCCTCTCCGGATCCACTCTGACCTGTCGTCCAGTACTTGAATTGAGCTTCATTGGAGGTTCCACAATGTCTATTGAAGGTGCGAGTCCCAAAGGTGATGACGGGATCATCCTATCCATTTGTGAACCTTGCGACGCCAGGGGAGACGGATATGCCGAGCTCATGCCGCTGGTGAAGACGTCGAAGGAGTTGCCTTCGCGCGGGCGGTTGGCGAGGATGGCGTCGCTGGATTTGGCGGTGCCTGAGGAGGGAGTGCGGGATGTGCGGTTTGCGACGGGGGATTTATCTCCGCTGAGAGTGTCTTCTAGCATTTTGCCAATGTCCATATCAAATTGAGATGTCGAGGGGTCGTCTGCTCGTCGTGCGGGTGTCGTTGTAAAGGCTCGTGATGGGAGGAGGCTGCTGGTTCGGCATGGTCGTTGGAGGTGTTGCACCACGCGTGATGCTCTAGTAGGTAGTTGTGGTAGTCGCCGCACTGCCGGAGCCAGCAAAGGCAGTAATCTGAAGGAGGCCTCCATGTGAGGTATGATGTGGTCGAGTAAGTGAAGCACGCGGCCAATGTCGATGAGATGCGGAGTTCCGCTCGGGAGAGACGCCAACTTTGCCAAGGCCGCGAAGCTTCAAGTTGAAGGTGCTGTCTTCACAAAACACTTCTGCAAACGCAACATCTGGAAACACTGCACCGCCGCGCGCCAGTTTGCTCGGCCTCGACGAGAATTGCATCCGCTAATACCAATTTGCAGCATCCTTCACTCTTGATCTGCGCCACGAAACACCACCATGGCGTACTACGGCCCACCGGGCTCGTATGGCCAGTTCCCACCAGGAGGAGCGGCGCCTGGATTCGGCGCTCCGCCAGGTTTCGATAATGTCCCTCCTGGCATACCCTCACAGTCTCCTGGCGGCATGTCTGCGCCATTTCAAGCGCCGAACATGCCCGGCATCAACTTCAACGCTCCGGTGATTCGCTTGGGTGTTGATGGACCAAGAGCTGGCGGTCCTCCAGACAACAGAAATGGCGGCGATCGCGGTGGAAGAGGCGACAGAGGAGGCAATGATAACATGGGCAATCGGGGCAGAATGGGACTCGGCGCGGACAACGATCGTGGTCCAAGAAATTTGGATCGCGAGAGACAGCAGGTTCGCGACAACATGCTTGCTCTACAGCCACCCACACGAGAAGAGGTTGCGCGCACGATTTTCATCGGCGGGCTCACTGAAGGCGCCCCGAATGACGATCAGCTTGAGGCGATTCTGCGTTGCGCGGGAAAGCTACGGAGGTGGACACGCGCACGAGACGCAGACGACAAGAGGTGCAAATTTGGATTTGCGGAGTACGAAGATGTGGAGAGTTTGGAAGCGGCGAGCGAAATCTACCAAGATGTCGAAGTGCCTCTTTTCAACGCGGATGGGTCGGCACAGAAGGAAGAGGACGTTGAGGAAGAGGTCAAGAAGACAAAGCTTCTGCTGGTCGTGGACGATGCTAGCAAGAAATACATCGAAGAGTGGAAAGGTCGAGGGAAGGAGGATGATGATGCGCGACAATTCAGGATCGACGGCTGCAAAGAGGATCTCAGATCGGTCATTGCAACTCTAGCCAAGAGCGCAGCAGTCAACGACGTGAATGGACATCATGATGGAGATGTGGTGATGGGAGAGACCAACGGTAACTCAGCCGAAGTCATCAACATTCCAACAAGCACTCTCGAAGATGACCTGGCCGACATCCCTGCGGAGATGCGCGCAACTGTTGCTGAAGAGATCAAGAACTTCCGCGATCGTTCCAACCGAAGAGATATCGAACGACTCCGCCGCGAGGAAGAAATGGAGCAGAACGAGCGTAATCGTGCGACTGCTGCAGCTCGAGCGAACCGGCAGGCGTCTCCTCCACCTTCCGCTGGTGCCGGCCGAATTCCTAGCGGCCCTCGCGGTACGCAGGGTGTGTCAGGTGCTCCATCTGGTCCGAAGGGCTTCCGAGGCGCACAGCTTCCAAGCGACTATGTCAACGGTGTGTTGTTCGTTCCTGGTGTGGGAATCAATGGCGCCGGTACTCATGTATCTATCAACCGCGACGATGACGACGCAGAGGAGTCGGACGATGAGCTTGAGCGCAGACGAGAGGCGAAGAAGAACGCGGAGCTTGACGCGCATCACGAAAGTCAAGTGCAAAAATGGCAGGCCAAAGAGCGCTCTCGCCGGGCAGCTGCCGACCGCGAGCGCAAACGCCAGGATGACGAGGAAAGGAACTTTGCACGAGCTCGAGAGGATATGCTCGCCCGACTGGCGAACTGGAACGACGACGAACAATCCGATCTCCGGAAGGAATTGTACTACAAGGATCGCTCTATTTGGCTTCGCAATCGCGAGGTACCTCGCGATACGGAACGCCGAGATGACGACCACGACCGGAGAGCGGAGGAGAAAGAAAAGGCTGATCAGCGTCGACATGAGGCTGAAGCTCAAGGCCAGGCGAATAGCTTCCTCGACTCTATGGGCAGCGACTTGGGTACCAAGGGTGCTGAACGCGAGCAAGCTCCAGCAGCAGGTTTCGGAGGTCTTAAATTCAGCTTGGGATCTGCGGCGGCGGCAAAGACGAAACAGCAGCAGCCGGCCACCAAGCGTGCTTTTGCAGATATCGAAGGTCTGCTCGAAGACGAAGAAGACGCGGCGGCTGCAGGCACGAGGCGGCTGGAACTCAAGACTCTGCAGGATACTTCTACCGTGCCCATCTCTGGCGCCGACCTCACAGAAGAAGAAAAGGGCGAAGCACGCCAGCAACTCGCAACGGAGATCCCCACAGACTCGGCGGCGCTTTATGCTCAGCAGATCAAATGGAAGTCTCTGTCTCGCAGTCTTGTGGATCAGCAGATCAAACCGTTCATCGAGAAGAAGATTGTGGACTACTTGGGTGTGCAGGAAGACTTTCTCGTCGATGAGATTATCCAGGGCATCATGGATCAGAAGAAACCGGAGGTCATGGAGGAGGAGCTCACGGGACCTCTGGAGGACGAGGCGCCGCTGTTGGTGAAGAAGTTGTGGCGTTTGTTGGTATTCTGGGGAGAGTGTGCTAGCAGAGGATTGTAAAGGTACAGGCAAAAGGCGAGCATAGCGAGGGATGAGCAGGCGAATGGACTCGACGAAGGAAGGTTGGAGATGGAACAGGCTAGGCATACAGTGCGAGCTGATCAGGCAGCGAAGCGTGCAGCAGTCTAAGCTCTGCAATTGCTTTCCGACGTCTGGTCTCCACACAGACGTCCCGGATCTCCTTCGAGCTGCTGTAAAAACACATTACCTCGTTTCTTCATTGAACGGAGTCCACCTTGGTTCCCTCCTCTGCGATCTCGCCTTGACCCTCCACCTCCCCTACCACCCCATCTCCCTCTGACTGAGCCTGACCTTCCACATCCGGCCAAAAAATCCTCTCAATCCAAACCACCTGCCTCCAAGCCCTCTCACACTCCCTCCACATCCATCCCCCCTCCTCAACCCCAACTTCATCCACCAACCCCCTCAACCGCTCCACAAACGACTCGAATTCCTCCGAACTCCAATTGGGGATGAACACCGTGGCCATCACGCCTCCCTTGGCATCTCCCTTCTCCGCATCTTCCACGTCGTGGTTGATGCACTTCTCGCGAGCAAACTTCCACGCCCGCAGATAACACTCCTCCGTAGCCCACAACACCACCAACCCCACCACCCACCCTTTCCCTCCACCCGTCGCACCCGCAAACAAGTCGCGATAACATCTCGTCGCTCTCCCCTCTTCTACCTCCCCGCAAACTTCTGCTTCCCAACCTTCCTGCCTTGCTACGTCCTCGAACATGCCAATCTCCCGGCGTATATTGGTCAACGCATCGATCAACACGTCTGCTACCCTCCATTCGAGAGAGGTCGAGCGGGAAGGGTGGGTAGGGATAGGCAAGGAGGAGAGGATGGAGCCGATGAAAGAGGGGTAGGAGAGGGCGTAGAGGCGGTCTTGGGCGAGCCAGGTTGTGAGGGTTGCAGGGGGGAGGATGGAGGTCGCGGCGGCGAGGAGGAAGGGGTGAGTTGAGGCGGTGTGGAGGTGGGTGGGGGTGAGGGAGAGGAGGTGGGTTGTTAGGGAGGGGGACATGG
>JYJE01005843.1:0-18989 GCA_000983655.1 Zymoseptoria brevis | reverse complement strand
GGGGGGGGGGGGGGGGGGGTGTCTGGGTGTCGAGGGAGTGGCTGGGTTGGGTGGTTTTGCTTGGGGTTGCGGGTCTCGTTGGGGTTGAAGATGTGGTCCTCAAAACTCGTCTCCGCTCGGCAGTCTTCTTTCAATCCGTTCTCGAGCTGCAAAGTTCCTCTGAGCAAGCAGACGGAATCAAATGCTTTCTTCGCGGTGGCGTACTGCTTTTGCTAGGACGTGAAGAGAGCAGATGTTGCTTAGGGTTGTCGTTTTTCCGTTAGGGTTGTCGACGTTGTACTCCTCGAGACTCGTCCCGATTAGCAATGCGGTCGAGGTCCGTGTTCGAGATGCAGTCTCTCTGATACAGCGGAAGAAGGCAAGCGCCACCTTTGCAACAGCTCACTTTCTGTGATCAGGTTGTTGGTTGAGCAAAGGTTGACGATAAGTCGAAGTCGAAGTCGAGTGAGCTGTAGCTACACCCGGGCATCCTGCAAAGCCATGCAGCTGACATTGCGGCTGAAGAGCATATTCACCCTCAACATCTCATGCCATCTCCTGATCGCAAAGACTGCGCCGGAACTATTCGACCACTTGCATCTCATGCATCATCGCCGAACAATGTAGGTGAATGTGGCTTGAAAGTCGGCACGACTCGATGCGGTAGTCATATGCTAACAGCTATCTACCGAGCGACAACACATGTCCCTCGACTCTCATCATGGAATGCATCATAAAGCTATACTTTTTCTGTCCTTCTCGGGAATACATGATCTCATGCTCATGCGTGTGGGAATCTGTCAGATGGCAGACGCCACGGGCCACTTCTTTGGTCCCCAAACTCCTCCTCCTCCTCACCATCAAATCCCATGCCATCGCCGAAACTCCTACTCCCATCATGGTACAAACATGCCTCCCGCTCCCGAACTCCTGCTTAACCCATCAAATTTTCGAATGCTCCATGAAATTCTCTGAACACAATCCCCCGGCTCAACCATACCCATTCGAAGCACCATTCAATCCATTCAAACCATTCAAATCCCCCGCATTCTGAATCCCAAAAAACTCGAACCAATCGCCCACATTCAAGGTCGTGGGCACAATCGGTCCACCAGTCGTCGAAGAAGAGTTACTCCACACGTCGTCCGACCGTGCCGTGTTGGCCTGGTTCATCGACGTCCACGCCGTCGCATCGTGGTGGTAGTCCATCGGCTGAACGGTGCTGCCATCAATCATATTGGGCATGTGACCAGCGTGGAGTTGTGATGGACTTTGAAGATGTTGAGGGTTGAACTGTTGTTGACCGATACCTCCACGAAGTGCGGGATCGACCATGTTTTGAGCGGGACTGTTGGTGACCACGGGGAAGAGGGAGTTGGCCTCTGGAGGGAAGAGTTGGTCGGGTTGGTAGTTCTGCCACAAATCCTCGGAGATCTTGGGCGAGCCACGCGTGTGCAGGAAGAAGTCGGGTGGTGTGCCGGGGATGGAGAAGCCGTTGAAGGGTGAACCGGGCCGAGTGTGAGGTCGTGATCGGCCCATGAACGCATCGTTACCCTGTCGGATTACGGGACTGCTGGCGGCGATGTTGGGTAGTTGATGCATGTCGGGAGCGTGTGTTCCCGGTGGAATGCCTTGCGAAGGCGACAAGACTGGTGACTGCGGTCGCGATCGTTCGTACGACATTTGCGGGGCAGGAGGTCCATTTGAGTAACCCATCTCCATGTCATCAAACTTACGCTTCTGCGCGTCAGGTCCGTCCGTGTTGGCCGCATTGTTGCCCGGCCTTCGTTGTGCTGTACTGGGCTTATTTTTGGCGTGCCGTCTGCCTGCAGCTTTCTGCAATCGCTCTTCGAGGGCTTTATTTCCGAGGATGGATTCAAACAGAGTGTGCACCATCTTGGCCACCAACCAGACCTTGGAAACATCCTTGAGCGCGTTCATGCAGATCGTCAGCCGTGCTTGTGTAGCCGACACGATCGTCTGACTGGACGAGCGCATCTGGTAGACGTGCATGATCAACGCGGAGAATAAACTGTAAACACTGCATCCGCTGTCAGTAACGTCGAACACGCGGTTGTTGACCAGGCATTTGTGTAGCTTACATGAATGCAGGCGTGTATCGAAGTTGGTCGTGCTTCTGTAACGTTTCGATGATTGAGGTGATCATCGCCGCTGCTTGGTAGGCAATGCCTCGGGATGGGTAGGCGGTCTCTTCGGGGTAGCCGTTCATTGGGCGAGCATCAGCAGCCCCTGCTGGTGGCATGTGAGCTCTGTGTAGAAGACACAAGATGGTGCTACGAAATGTCAGTCGTCGCCCGCAATCGTCAAATCCGTGATACACACTAGTAGTTTGACTGAAGAAGAGCGGACCAGAAGTGGTGACGTTGCGGCTCCCATCGCACTTCGGGAGGACAGTTCTGAAGCCAGTCTGCAAGCGCCATGTCGCTGTGCGTCAGGTCGAGCGCATTGTTGCGCCGTTCCTTTTTCGCCACAGAGTATTGTTGAGAGAGCACAAGACCCATAATCTCGCACAGCTTGACGTAGTTGAGGAAGAAGTGGACGTGAGTGGGATCCGGTGGGAATTCTGCCGGTCGATCGGGTTCGTCGTCGATGAAATCATCCTCGGTGACCATTTCGACATCGGAGTCGTCGATGTTGATGGAGACGGGACGGCCGAGGGCGACGGCGACGGAACGATCGCGGGTGAACAATGTCCACCATATTCGTTTCCATAGTCTCTTGTCCGCTTTGCTGAGTTGTGATTGCTCCACACTGGACATCACGATCAGCGCTGATTGGGGAACAGTAAGTTTGCTCATCTCACCTTCTGTGCATGCCTGAGCCTTGTGCAACAATGACGGCAACTCTGCTCCAGTAGAAGACGTTTTTCGTCACGTCTGCAGCCACGTCAGACTGAAGGTGCATAACGGATGCGTCTGGTGGTGCTAGTCCCTTACCCTCTGGTCCTTCCCAATACCAACCCATTAGAATCAGTGCTTGAACAATGGTCACGCGATCGTCCTCGTAATTAGCGTCGTAGAGCGCTTTGGCTCGTTTGTAAAACGTCATGGCTGCCGGTGTCGTAGAGCCGTTCGCGTCCATCAGCTGCGGATTGCTGCAGACTCGCGATCCTGCCAGCAGAATTGCTTGGAGTAGAAGCAGAGAGGGCGGGTTCTTCGTGTCTCGATACCGGCGCATGAACTTGCTGCGATTGATGACAGGTACGACGGGCGCGATCCAGGTAAAGAATGCATCGACCAGCTCGTCGCATAGTTGTCGCGGAGGGAGGAGAAAGGCTCCTCTTTGGTGAAGGATGTCAATCTCGACATTATCGAGTTCGTTGATCCGTGCTCGAGCACCACGGACATTCTCCGGTAAGGGGTAGTGAACTACATCAGTCGCTCCGAGACGATCTTGAACCAGTAGAGACAGATTCGAAGACTCGCCCAGATATGCCACACGTCCGGCCTCCTTGATGGGTGCCCGCGCAAACTTGGGCTTCATGTACTGTGCGTAGGTTCCGTTCGAGACTTGTTGGCTTGCATAGTACGCGTCCGAGCCTTCCGTCTTGGGCATACCCGCGGATGTGTTCATGCCAATCTTTTCTGGGGGAATGTCGCGTGTCATGACCATCTCTCCTCGTCCTGGAAAAGGATCATTCGCGACTGCTGGTGATCGATCGTCGTCTGCCTGGGAATCTATAGGTTCACTGCCGGACATTCCGTCAGCACAGCACTTGTCCTCAGCGCTATTATTGCACCCTTCACCACCCACCTGTCGTTATCCTTCTTCACTCCTGTCTTCTTCCTCTTTGGCGCCGGGATCTTGCATTCGATGGAAAAGGCGACGCAGTTGGTGCACGGCACTCCGAGACTAGCGGCATCGCAGCGGACCTGCATGAATGTTATTCGGACTGTGCATGTGGTGAGTGATCGGGTATCCTCGCGCGGGACATACCTTCCGGGCATGGCAAGTCTGCGATGTTTGTCAGTACTGTGTATGAGTTGTGGTGCACGCGGTTCAGAACCCACCTCGCAGGCTCGCGATGCTCTTTGTCGTCTGAACGATGGGTGGCCAGGCATCTGATCCTTGGGCGCGGCGGCGCCAGATTGACCACCATTGTTGCCAGCGCTGACCGGAGTGCTGCTCGTCGGTGTGGTGAGTTGCGCGCTGCCGTCGTTGGGCGTGATGGCTACGGCCAGCGGACGCTCGCGGGGCTGGTCCATGGCGGATCGGATTGCGTGGTCGGCGGACGTCAAGCTTTTACGGGGCGCAGTACGCGCACATCGCTCACGGAGGTGACAGAGCGCTCTCCGGGGTGTTGAAGTCGTCTGAAGCACGTATGATGGGACGGGAGACAGGCGGTGGTGGAGTGCTGGTGGTGTTATTGAGGATAGTCGATGGTGCGGACCGTTCGTTGGCAGTGTCTGGAACTGGAAGCTCGACCTCTACCTCTCCACCCGCCAGCCACGGTGCCAATATTCTGGGGTTATGCAAGGCGAGGCAAGAGCAAGGAATGCACCAAGACCAAAGACGTTACAAGGAACAGCTTCTCGTCTCCTGCATCATCCAAGCATCGTCAGTCACACATCCAATCCACGACGATGCACCTTTCGTTTGCTTCCGGGGCCGCCCGACAATTCAATTCTGCCTGCGTAGGTACGATACTCTGCTATACTGTAAGATGGAAAAGGAACCGAGGCATAAATTATGCACTCCCTCCACCAAAGACTCCCTTGCCCAGCCTTGATCTCCATAACCACCACTGCCGCTCTGCCATATAAGGCATCGACTGCGCTCCAAGGTGTGCACCTCCATATACGCCACGCCATTCTCCAGATCCTCCCGCGCACGCTTCCCTGGGCCACAGGCACATCACCGCCAGGTTCTAGATCGTACTGTTCATCCCTCTGTTCTCCGCCGTCCTTTGGAGAAGTCTGGACGCCGCGCTAAGAGCGATCTCTGGGGCCAGTAAGACATCTCCTGATGACTTCTCACCTTCTGACTTCTAGAAAGCCATGTCTCCCTCGAGGACCACAACGCAGCCTTAGAATACAGCACAAACATCACGCGACAGACGACGCACCGACAGCAAATGACCGATGCTCCCGTCAGTGGAGCCTCACACTGACCCTGTCAAACATGTTTGTCGGCCGCCATATCAAACCCTGATCTCGACTTGTTGATGAGCGGTCGTGGCCTCGCATGGTAAGCTCAAAGTATCGTTGCTTCACGAGGACTGAAACAGTGGAACCATTTCCAAAATGCTTCCTGCGATCCTCACATCGATCCTGCTCACCAGCTCTGTCGTTTACCCTAATGTCCGTGGAGGTACGCGTTCACTGTTGCCCTTGGTTCGTCTCATCCAAGAGGCATTTCACTGCCATGACTTGAAGAAGACGGGACACGTATGATAATGCCGTACAGGTCATGCTCCAGCAGCACACTTCGCTCGTCGAAACAGATGTGTACTCTCCCCCATGAGAACTGCAAAAGGTCTTATTACGAGGCACGACATTCTCTGTAGAGCCATCGCAAAGACACCTCCGTTCGAGGTAGTCGGACTGCAGTCCGTCCGGAAGTCGGCACCATCCCAGCCTCGGCTCTCCGCGTACAGTTTAAACGATTACCCGGCCGTAAACAACACATCCTTGTTATTCGAACGACATAGGTTGCACCTACTGTCGGACATTACGGTGAGACTGTTGGATCTTGGTCGAGAACATCGATCGGGAGGTCCTCCATCGACACGATGCTCTGGAAGTCGGATCATCCGGAACTCGACAGTAAGTGCAGAGTTGTCGATCTGAAGGAAGACATGAACCTAACGCTTGAGTCAGTTCCAACAAATGTGACAACATGGGAATGGGCCTTTGAACAACCACAGCTACCCAACGGCAAATACGAAAATGCCGTCACGAAAGAGTCCCTCGACTACGGAGCCGTCAAGCAAAAGTCGACCCAACTGAGCACCGCTCTCATTCACAAGTATGGCCTCAAACCTGGGGATACAGTCTCGTTATTCGCAACGAATACGATCTGGTATCCTGTCGCTCTCTGGGCTACGATCAGAGCAGGAGGCCGCATCAACGGAGCATCATCCGGCTACAATGCAGACGAGATGACCCATGCCCTCAAAACGGCAAAGACCAAATTCCTCTTCACATTACCCGCATCCCTCGACGTTGCTGTGGAAGCCGCCAAAAACGTCCATCTACCTGCATCGAACATCTTCCTCCTCGAAGGCCAACGACCAGGCTTCACCACAATCCACGGTCTCATCTCCCACGGCTCAACCCTCACACCCCACCCGCCGTTCTCCATCCCCCCCGACCAAACCAACAAAACCATCTGCGCCTACCTCAACTTCTCCTCCGGCACAACCGGCCTCCCCAAAGCCGTCATGCTCTCCTACCACAACATCATCGCCCAATGCCACCAACTTCGCCAACTGCAAGTCATCGAACCCAACGAACGCCTCCAAGCCTTCGGCGTCACTCCTCTCTTCCACATCACCGGTCTAGTCCGCTACATCCACTACCCCGTCTTCCTCTCCGGCGACTCCATAATGCTCCCCTCCTTCAACCTCGAAACCATGCTGCAAACCATCATCTCCCACCGTATCCGCGAACTCATCCTCGTACCCCCGATTGTAATCCGGCTCGTCCGCGATCCCATCGTCGATACCTACCTCTCCTCCCTCCTCCCCATCGTCCGCCGCTGGTCTTCCGGCTCAGCCCCCACCCCTCCCGAAATCATCTCCCTCTTGCACGCGAAATTCCCCACCACGGGGTTCAGGCAGGGCTACGGCGCCACCGAGTCCACCGCTTGCATCACCTGCCATCCACCTACACATTACGATTACAAGTACGCTCACACGGGGGGTAAGCTATGCGCCAACACGATGGCCAAGGTTTTATCGCTGGAGGATCAGAGTGTGGAGATGGGAGTCGACGAGGTCGGGGAGATTTGCGCGAAAGGCCCGCAAATTGCGATGGGGTACTTGGATAATGAAGCGAGTACGAAGGAGACGTTTGATGCGGCCGGGTGGTTTCATACGGGGGATGTGGGGTTTTTTGACGCGGAGGGGATGATTCATATTGTGGATCGGATCAAGGAGGTGAGTCGAGGAAGGAAGAATGCCTGCCTTGAAAGCCTGACACAAAAACCACCACTAACCATCCCTCCCCCTCCCCTCATAGATGATCAAAGTCCGCGGCCAACAAGTCCCCCCCGCCGAACTCGAAGACGTCCTCCAAGGCCACCCCTCCGTCTCCGACGTCGCAGTCCTCGGCATCCCCGACGTCTACTCGGGCGAAAAACCCAAAGCCTACGTCGTGTTGCAACCCGGCCATACACCCAGCGCTGAGCTAGGAAGGGAATTGCTGGCTTGGGTGAAGGAGAGGAAGAGTCGGTATAAATGGTTGTTGGAATTGGAGTTTGCGGAGAGTGTGCCGAAGAGTCCGACGGGGAAGTTGTTGAGACGGGTGCTGAAGAGTGGTGATCGGGAAGGGGGGAGGAGGAGGGGCGTGACGGTGAGGGAGGAGAGGGGGAGGTTGTAGAGGGGGTCGTAAGGAGATGACGATGATAACAACGAACGACTGAACGAACGAACGAACAAAGGAACAAAAGGAGCGAAAGAACAGTTCCGAAGCCAATTCTTCTCGGCCTCAAAGTAACAAACACCGACGAGGACGACAGGGGACCTTGCGGTACATCTTCCACAATACGCCAATCGAGGCTGAAAGCGTGCGCTACTGGCGATGAATCACTTTCCACCATACCCCAACCTCCAACACCCGCGAAAGAGGACGAGCACTTCACAACGTGTACCTGAACCCCACCACCCCTTCAATCACGCACTCCCCCCTCGCCTGCTTCCCATTAATCGATTCTCCACATATACACCGTCGTCGTCACCACACTCCCCACCGTCAGTCACCCCCGCCGCTACAAAACAAGTCCACAACCCGGGTCCATATTCCGGAGAAATCCTGCGGTCGAAACGCCACGCTTCCAATCACGCCTCCCACGCCTCCCGCGGCGACGATGGTCGCGGCCGTGAAAGCTCGACGCCACTGGCCGATGACGTTGTTGGCTTGATAGGTCATGCTCGCGGGGATGTTGCTGTTCGCCCCGCCGGTGATGAGGAAGGCGCCGAAGTAGCGGACGTAGGGTTGGGAGGCGTAGCCGAGGATGGCGATGCCGATGATTTCGAGGAGGGCGTTGAAGATTAGCACGGGTGCGCGGAGGTTGTATTTGTCGGAGAGGTAGGATTCTGTGAAGCCGAGGAGGAAGGAGAAGGCGTAGCACTGTTGAGATGGGATTGGGATTAGAGACTGCAGGGGGGGGGGGCTTGATTGGATGGATGGCTTACTGGTGCGGTGAGGCATTGGGCTTGAACGACGGAGAAGCCGAGCGTGTTGCGAAGGATGATGGGGAGGAAGTAGGAGACTGCGTAGGTGACCAGACCGGAGAGACCGAAGTTGAGGGCGAAGAACCTGGGCGTTGATTAGGTTCGTATCATCAGTGCGGACGAATCGTCGGTGTTTACCCAGACTTTCCAGTCCTTGCCCTGCGCGAGGTAGTTCTTCAGGCTGAACGGGGTAACATGAGCATCGCCGCGATCCCTCTCGACCCGATCGACCATGATCTTGATCTCCTCGCTCGCAAGAAACGACTTGGTCCTGTGGGCGTCTTCGGGGAAGTCGATGAGGAAGACGTACCCAACCAGAGCAATGACCGCCGTCATAACTCCTTCCATAATGAACTGTAAGATGTCAGTCAAAGTCGCAGGTTGCCTTTTGAGGTATGTACTCACAATCCACCTCCACCCCTCGAGTCCTCCAAGGCCATCCATCTGCTGCAATCCATACGCCAACACTCCTCCAAATCCGCCAACACCATTACCGACGAGATAGAAGAACGCATTCCGCTTCGCGACCTCCCGCCTGACATACCACATACTTACTAAGAACAGCGCCGATGGAAAGAAACACGCCTCGAATGCTCCTAGCAAGACTCTCAGCCCAGCCAACTCGGCCCAATTGTCGACAAACCCGAATCCCAGAACCACCAGCCCAAAAGCGAGCGTAATAGCCGCGAGGAAAAGGGCGAGGCCCTAATCTGCGGGCGACTACCGTAGCGATAGGCTGGAAAAGGACATAGGTGGGAAAGAAGAGGAGGACGATGATGCTGTAGCGATTGGTACCTTCGAATACGAGGGTGTCATCCATGCCGGCTACGACGCTGGAAGCAGAAAGCATCAGCACGTCCTTTTTCCCGGATGGAGCAGAGACGGAGAAAGCTTTGCTCACGCGTTGCTTAGGTTGCTGCGGTCGATTTGGTTCACGATGTACATGACTGCGAGCGTGGCGGAGAGGCGGATGTCGACTTTGCGTTTGATCGCTTTGACGCGAGGGTCTTCTGACGAAGGATCGCTTTCGACTGGTGAGGGGTGCTTCTCGACATAGTCTGCATCGGGAGGATGTTTCGAGATGTCCATGGCGACTCGAGAGAGAGAGAGAGAGAGAGAGGAACTGAAGATGAGAGGTGGGAAGGACGATGGGGACAGAGGGAGTGCCGGACTGGAGATACTTATCCCAATTGAAATCACCGGGCTGGGTTTTGCCAGATCTCTGTGAGAACAACGCTGGCAAAAGGCAGTGATGTGCGCGATCCTCTTGCATTAGCTTTGCCGCACAAAGGCACAAGTCGGCTATTCTGCACGTCGAGGTAGCGAAGTACATCTCGTATTGATCGACAACGAAGAGTCGTCGCCAAGATACTCGCGCCATGCTTGCCCGAGGTTGTGCAGTCTTGAGATGCGGAGATGAGTCAACAATAGGCTGCTCTTTGTTGGACATGTTCTCACATTAAGATGCAGCATGCGAAAATGCAATGCTCGAGTGGTGTTGGACGATTGGCCAGGGCGGTAAGCATGTGCAGTTTCCCGTCCATGCCGAGCTTCCAATCGACACCGCTAGGCGCAGAGCCTCCTTGATAGCAGAATGATGCTGCGCTGAGGTCCAGCAGTATTGATTCTCGTTATGAATGGAAACTCGTGCGTGACGAGGCTGCCATTGGCGAATCGTGGCAGCGGTCATCATGCGTGTCTCGCCTCCGAGCGATGGCAGTGTAGTCGCATCAAATCCTGAGATGAATTTTTCGCCGTGATACCGGAGGTAGGACTTTGCGAATACAACAAGAACACCTTTGAAGGCGAGGGCGAAGGCGAAGGCGAGCAGGCGTTTACGCTGGCAGATCTGTGGTGCCCCAGAGCTCCGAGTCCTTGACTGCCGCCGTTGTCTTGATGAGAGTGCCTTTCCATCGCACTAGCATGCTTGTGGCCTTCGTTGTGTGAATAACAAAGCCTTCGTCATCGGAAGTCTATGCGTGTGCTATGCTCTTCTTCAAGAGCGGCTGATGAGTCCTGTGAGCGGATCGTGTTGTCGAGCATCCTCATGTTCATCCATGCTCGTCTTCACTCAAACCCGGACAACCCTCCATCTCCGCATCCTCATACTTGAACTTGCACCAGAAGCAATAGTGATGCTGTTCCCTCAAATATCCCACCAACTTCTCCAACTTCTCCTTTGCGTCCAACGCCTCGAATGCTTCCAACTCGGTATCTTCCTCCTCGAGATCCTCCTCCACCTCGTCTCCGTACGCCAACTTCTCATCTTCTTCCTCCTCCTCATACCGTCGACTCCGTGACAAGCTCTGATCCATATCATACCTCATGCGCCTCTCCCTCTCCCTTTCCAACCTCTGCTTCACCAGTGGTCGGTACAGGACATTCACCGACTTGAGCGGTTTCTCCTTTACCCCCGCATCCCCTTCCCTATCCTCACCACCACCCACGATCCCCTCCAAAACCTTCATAGCACCCCAAACCATTCCCTCAACCCTCCTCTCCTCCACCTCAACCCTATTCCTCTCCCTAAACTCCTCCGCCGTCAATTTCACCTTCTTCTCCCCTCCCTCCACCTCCTCCGCCAGTTCCCGAATCTTCCTCTTCCTCTCCCCTTCCAATCCAATCCCTCCCCTTCCCTCTCTCATCTCAACTTCAATAGGCCGGGTCCTCGCTCCTTCCATCTTGCCCAGCGCTTCGCCTTTTTTGAAACCCATCTTCGCCATGAGTAGAGCGCCTTTGTTTGAGGGATTCGCGGTGTCCAGCTCGGTGGTGAGAGCGGACTCGAGTTTCGCGCGGTCGAGGGCTTCGCGTTCAGCTTTGGGGAGGATGTTGCCGCGTTCGGCGGCTTCGCGTTTCTGCCGGGCGATGCGTTGGATGGAGGACTCTTTGACTTTGGTGTTGGGAAGGGTGTCGAAGGTCATGGAGAGGTAGTCGTCTTCGTCGTCGTCGTCGTCGGCGGAGGCCATGGTGGGCGGAAGTCCGCTGTCGGCGGTGAGAGAGAGTGGTGTGCGAGAATGTTGTGTCGAGTTGAGAGCTTCGAGAAATTGTCTAGGTTGTCAAGGTGTTACATCACTTACAAGGATGCCACACCCGCTAGTGGGTCAGCTTTCACAAGCGCGGGCGGAGGTGCGAGTGAATGCAGGAACAACGACATCACTCCTCTGCACATACAGTGGTTGCGTGTCTGGCGCTACGAACTTTTGCCGGGCTGGATGCTCGATTCTGTTCTATTCGTTTGGAACAGCTCCGACGACATCATCGTCATTCATTTTTCGGTTACCCTTGGATCGATTGACGGACTGGGTCTGTTCATTACTGACCATGGATCAGAGCTCCCCTATGCGTCGTCAGGAAGACCTCAAAGGACAAGACTCAGCAAGAAACGGCAACTTCTTTACAGGCGCAACCAATTCCGCCTCGATTATGCCACCTTATTCGAGCCTATTCGAGCCTGGCGGGATGAGCGATCAATTTGCTACACATTCATTGCAGCCACCTACCCGGCCCAAAGTAGGCCAAGCTCAAAGATTTATGCAACATTTCCAAATCCACAGAAAACATCGGCAAAAGAGCTGTATACGGTATAGTCGAGCCCTGCCCTCGACGCTAATGATGCATTCCTTCTAGCGCTGGCGGGTCAAGCTCCCTAAGCAGAACTGTAGACAGTCGACTGCTTTCCAATGGCATGGTGAGAGGTGGGGGGGACTGCATATATATATATATATATATATATTCCTCTCTTGCCTTCTTTCATTACTTTCTCCGCTTCTGTTCAGACTCCAGTCACACCAACAACCCAACCCAATCAAACCAACCAACCCTCCCACCCAAAATGGCTCCCAAAATCGCCATCGTCTTCGTACGTCTCTCCCCGTTCCCTCCCTCCCTCCCCGTTCCCTCACTAACCAACCCTTCTCCCTCCTTCAGTGGTCCATGTACGGCCACGTCCAAAAACTCGCCGAAGCCGAACTCGCCGGCATCAAAGCCGCGGGCGGCACCGCCGACCTCTACCAACTCCCCGAAACCCTTCCCCAAGAAGTCCTCACCAAAATGCACGCTCCCCCCAAGGACGCCAACATTCCCGTCCTCGAGGACCCGAAAACTCTCGAGCAGTACGACGCTTTCCTGTTCGGAATTCCGACGCGATATGGGAATTTCCCGGCGCAGTGGAAGACGTTCTGGGATAAGACGGGTGCGCAGTGGCAGAGTGGTGCGTATTGGGGAAAGTATGCGGGGTTGTTTGTGGGCACGGGGACGGCGGGTGGGGGCCAGGAGACGACGTGTATGAATGCCATGAGTACTCTGACTCACCATGGTATCATCTACGTACCGCTGGGTTACAAGCATACTTTCGCTCTGCTTTCGGATCTTTCCGAGGTCCGTGGTGGAAGCCCGTGGGGTGCGGGTACGTTCTCGGTAAGTCACTCACATCCGACATCATCGACCAATATGTCCAGGGGGAACGTCCCGTACTGACAGACATTCTCCCCAGGCCGGCGATGGCTCCCGCCAACCTTCCGCCAAGGAACTCGAGCTCGCAACCGCGCAGGGCAAAGCTTTCTACGAGCAAGTGTCCAAGGTCAACTTTGCGTGACTAGATGGCAGTGCCGCTGGAAAGCAGGAGGAGAAGACCTTGGCTGAGCGTCCGGCTGCGGCGAAGACGGAGCCTGCTGCCACGGTTGCGGCGGACAATGGAGGTGCTGGTGCTGGCGCGGCGACGACTGTTCCAGGCAAAGACTTTGCGACGCAGCAGAAGCAGGAGGAGGAGAAGGATGCTAACAAGGGACCTTGCGGGTTGCCGGCGAAGTGTGTTGTGAATTAGTATAGCTCTGTTTTGAGTCGAATGAATCGATGTTTTGTTTGAAAGTCAAGATGAGGGTGTATCAATGTGATGTATCCTGGATGTGTTGCGGTGCGGTGGTGAGGGTGTACCAAAGTGATTTCTCCTGGATGTGGTGCAGTGCGATGCAGCTGTCGTTGGCGAGTCAGTGTAGATCGAGTGGAATTTGGCATGAGCGGACTCCGCAATCTCGTCCACGGCGGGAGTCTAGTCAAGATAGCTAGCACAGGTTGTACGGCTCAAGTCGTCATTGTTCTCCATCGTCGTAAGGTGTATCATACAAGTATGCTGGGTCAAATCCTCCAGATGCCCCCCAAATCAATCACGATCATCACGACTCCTCACCCATCCTTCAACACCGTGCAGAATTCCCATCGAACCGATCACCCCTCCCTCCCATCATCCTCCTCATCCCACTCCTCCCCCTCCTCCTCATCAACATCCATCTCCTGCCCACCCTCCATCCCACCTCCCACCGTCACAGCCCTAACCATCTTCGGCATCGGCGGCGGCACTCCACTTCCCTTCCCAGCAGCAGGCTTAGCCGGAAGTCCCCTCAACATTGCCCCCGTAGCATTCAGCGTCTCAAGCGCCTGTCCAATCCACCCTGCCTTGCTCTGACTCACCGTCAGGGTCCATCGAAACTCATTGAGCCGACACTCATAAAACGTCTTCTCTTCTTCGTCCGCGGACGTCGCCATGAGGAGTGCGCCAAAGGTGCCTATGAGCGCGAAATTAGACGCCGAAGCGAAGAACCAGAAAGCCCGTAGATGGGAGGGCGTGAGTCGGTTGGCGAAATCGAGAGCGGAAATGAGCCGGGTTTTGGCGGCGGAGCGGATGATGTATAACATGTAGGGGTCCGTGGAGGAGGAAGACGAGAGGGAGGAGATGATGCGGCGATGGATGCAGATTTCCGTCGCGAAGTAGGCGAGGTGGAGGTAGCCTTGGGTTTGGAGAACGCCCGGGTTGGGTTGGAGAGATGGGGTGGTGGAGGAGTCCATTTTGCAGTCTTGGGGGAGGTTGGCGAACCATTCTTTCAGTTTGATTTGTACGGGTTTCGCTTTATTGAGCACGAGTTGGGTTGCGTAAGGTCCCGCGCGGAGGAAGGCGGCTTTGGAGGTTTCGGAGTAGAAGGTTTCGCAGACTTCGGCCATGATGGAGGTGAGGGCCATCATTTGGGTGAAGACTTGGCGGCCTTTGGAGGTGGTGGGGTCTCCTTCTTGTTCGGACTCGAAAGACGAGTCGATGATCTCGGAGAAGTCGGCTTCTGTTGGTTGGGGTACATTCCAGTCGGAGGGGTTGATGTGTGAAGGGCGACCGTGCATGACTGCGGACCATTTGTCTTGCATGTAGAGGGCCCACGCGAGACGTTTGCGCAGAAGTCGTTCCCACAATGGTATGGACCAGTCGGAGCAGTTGAGGTGGAGGCCAATGTCTTGCCCCAAGGCGACGAGTTGGACGGTCAGGGTCCAGGTGGAGGATTTAGCTCGTTGGAGGAGGAGGAGACCAGCTTGTACGGCGGAGATTTTGGGCCGTTGCATGGCAACGGTGAGGGAGGTGATGGCGATGTATTCGAGTTTGGGAACATCCGGTTTCGGGTGGGAAGAGACGGACGGATCGTGGTCCCACCATGTCAGCGCGAGGAGGTACATGGCGGCGAGAAGAGGAGGGTTGAAGTGTCGATCGCCATGACGATGTCGGTCGAGGAAGGCTTGCTTTTGGATAATGGGGTAGCTGGGATGAACATTGCGGAAGTAGATATCGATCAAGGCGGGACCATGAGGTCCAATGATCTGTTCGATCTCTCCAAGTGCCCTCGCTTCATCGTCGGGGATGTTGACGTCGGCATCGGCATGTGTGCTGAAGTACTCGGTCCCCGTGACTTGGCGGAGCGTCCCAATCTGCGACTCGGTCTCGTTCGTGTCGTTGAATGATCCCAGCCCGATCAAGCAAGCGTCGAGAGCAGTGGTCTGGCCCAGATACTTGCAGTGCCGATGCCTCTGCAAGCTCAATGTCTCGTCCACGGCGAAGGGCTTTCTCATCGAGGGCTGAGCCGGGGTCGGCCATGTGGCGTCCGGTTCCTTCTTCGGGATTGTGGTCACCACCGGAGCAGATGTTGGACGTGGGACCACGGGTGGAGAGGGTTTCTTGGTAGGCCCGTCGGATTTCAATGGATCCTCCGCTTTGCGTTTCCTGGGCTGGGCGTCTTGGATGAATGTGCAGTCTTGCTTGTGGAATTCACACAGGACACATGGGCGGGATTCTTGCAGGACACACTTGGACTTTCGTTTCCGGCAGCCGTCGCAGGGTCGTTCTCTTCGTGATCGATTGGGTGGAGTGCTTTGTTGGAGCTGTTTCAAAGCAGGTCGATTCTCTTTGCCGTCCGGGAGAGGTTTGGGAGGGGACCAGACGGCAATGGGCCGCGGCGAAGGTCGCGGGGCCAGAGGCGGGACTGTCATCACGGCGGCCATGCTTTGGGTGATGTCAATCCAGATGGGTAAAGGTATGTACTGGGTTCGATAGATAGAGAGATAACGTAGGGCAGAGACGACCGGAGGCGTAGCTTGGCGGGGATCCTGGAGGAGGCAGACGGATATGCTTCTTGCAAGAACAGGCAAGGTGATGTCGAACGGGCAATCCGGTGAGGAGTACTGTCTATCCGCGGTAGACTGCCAGAGTCTATATATTTCGACGCGATATGGGCCGAAGACGTTCTTATCGCCGGTAACTTCAGGTCTCGTTTCAAGGAAAGTGATGGCAGATGCAGGATTTGTCCCAGGCCTAGGCGTGGTCGCAGGATCCGCACAGAGCTGCTATGAGAATGAGATGGTCAAGCGTCTTGGGGGTCATTGAGTCGTGGGAGAGGTCAGATTTGATATGAAAAGACACTCTTTTCTAATGAATGAGAGATATATATGAGTAGTAGAAGTAGTTGTAGTAGTAGTAGTAGTAGTAGTAGTTGTAGTTGTTGTATGAGGGAAATATAATATAGCCAGGCACGCGAGCAAGGTTGCTAATAACCAAGAAGCTCAGCATGCATGACTTCCCTGTTCCGGCTGTTGGGTACAAGTGCGACTCATCGTGGTTCGTGTACGTAAGGAATAGGTAAGAGAAATCAGACCGCTTGTGCCAGGTGTTCGGAGGTGAAGAGAGGCTCGAGATAAGACAGGTCGCCCGTCCAATCAGACTGCGACAATTGGCAGTTTGTGTTTCTGTCGCGCTAGGTTCGGGTAGGGATGATTGCGACTGAAGGTTCCCGTCCTACGAGAAGAGGCAGGGCAGATCGCTGACCTCACTCCATATCTCCATCCGGTCCAGCTCATGGTCGGACGAATGTCGGACGGCTGTCGGACGGCTGTCCGGAAGAAGCGACCGTCCGAGACCTTTGCTGCGACTGCAGAGGGACAGAATAACCAGAGTTGACAGCAGCACCGAGCGACTCGTCCGACCTCACAGACATTCATCCGCCTGATCCGCCGTCAGCCTGAGGCTCCCTCACATCGTGCATGCCATCGTGCAACCAAGTGCCGACGCCTCCAGCACAGAAGCGAAGCCGACCGAGCATGTGTGCTTTCCTCCAAGCGCATTATTGTCCAGTCACCGAGAAAGCACATGGCCGGAACCACGGCCGATGCGAATGTCGTGTCACCAATGGAAAATGCTGTCGGACGGCGCCAAGGAGTTCCAGGTGGTGTTTTCCATGACTTTGTGAGATTTACGAATGAGACTGGTATATAAGTCCAGATTCCGTCCGTACATCCAGATTGACCGGTCTTGCTCCTTGCGTAGAATACGTCGACCCGCTTCCTCGGATCCGTCTCTTGCTCTCCAACCATCAGCTTTCAATCGAAACGCTTTGCATTCATGTCAATCTGCCAGCACCACCATATCGACCGCTTGCTTGACTTTCGTCGCGAGGCGCTGCTTTGCAACGCTACAAATATCGACATCTTTCTGAAGAATTCCATCGTCTAGGTATGTATTGGTACGTAGCGCAACACCAAAGTCCATGCCTCTGGCTCTGGGTGATCGATCCTTCGCTCAGACAATGTCTCCCACAGCCTTCTCTTCTCTGAAGACTCGTAACGTGTATCAGGACCCTTCTCCGCCCACTCCCTCTCACATCCATCTGCATGACTTGCACTCTTTCCTCGTGTAAAGTCGAAGATCATCATCCATCAGCAGCGGCGGAGCTCTTCCGATTTAGCCTTTTGGACGCCTCAGGCATTCAGAGTCAAACCTGGTCTTTTCGTGCTGTGCTCCTCTTTCGACATGCATCGACACCACATTACTTTCTTGTCAGCTGACGGTGTGGTATATGGCCGTGGTCCGCAGCTCTTCACGAGTTCACACTCTGCTATACGACATGTCCGTCTCGGCCACGAAGATGACCCGGCCCTCACCAGAAAATCCTGACCGATCGGCGGCGTGCCGCCTGATGAATAGACTTCAATGGCTCCCAAAGGGTCATGTTGCAATGGCGTGGTGACGTCCGCCCGACCGAAACACGACTGCCGAAACGCGAGATCTACAACGGATCAACGGCTACGTGGACAAGTGTGAAGCCATGTCAAGCCTGGCCCGGATCTTCTGTAGGGTCTGGGCATATGGAGCTGTTTGAGTTTCGTACCTTCCTGGACTTGCTTGATAATAGCACCGCCGTATACTCCTCTCAGGACCACTAGCTGTGACGGTAGCTACGGAAGGGCAGTGAGGTATATATTGACCGCGAACTCTTCTGGCTGTAGACTTCTGAAAGGTAACGAACAAGTACATCTCTCCTTTCCTGTCTCACTTCCACATATTCCACGCTCCACCATCGCAAGCAACAGCCAGCATGGCCGACGCAGCAGCGAAACAAACCTCTCTCGAGCAAGGCCGCGCCACAGCAGCAAAGCAAGGCTCCGTCTACTCTCTCGGCTATGAGTAAGATCACTCTCCCACTCTCCTCAAATACCATCAACCTAACCCCCCCCCCCTTCCCAGCGACGAAGAACGCCAACGCCTCACAACCCAACACAACTCCCTCATCGCCCTAATGGGCACCCCACCCCTCAGCCCCATCCCCGACCGCAGCCACATCAAGACAATAATCGACATAGGCTGCGGCGTCAACGCCTCCAACTCCCTCATCTTCGCCCAAACCTTCCCCCACGCACAAGTCTACGGCGTGGACCTCAGTCCCGTCTCCATTCACAACTGCCCCTCCAACCTCACCTTTATCGAAGGCAACATCCTCCACCTCATCAACTCCGACCCGCGCCTCGCACCGGGGAGTGCGGATCTGGTGTTTAGTCGACTGCTGATTTCAGGAATGCAAGACTGGACGACTCACATCACCTCCGTCTCCCGTCTGCTCGCTCCAGGCGGGTGGCTGGAAATGCAAGACATCGCGGACTGGAACTTCTACGTCCACGACGATCCCACGCCCGTATCGAAAGACTGGAAATGGGTCCATTTCTGCATGGAAAAACTCCGCGGACCGATGAAATTGGACATGTTGACGTTTGACCGCGCGCATGAAATCATGCAGGATGAAGCGGGACTGGAACAATGTGCCAGGAAGGTGATTCGGTTGCCGTGGGGTGGGGAGGGGGATCCGTGGGTTGATGAGAAGATGAGGGGGTTTATGAGGGAGGGGAGAGGGGCGTGGAGGGCGGCGTTGGATCGCATGGTGGATTTGACGGTTGGGGATGAAGGGGAGGAGAAGACGGGGGAGGTGAAGGGGGAGGTGGAGAGGACGCTGCAGCCGAG
>JYJE01005842.1:0-16055 GCA_000983655.1 Zymoseptoria brevis | reverse complement strand
TATTATTAACGACCTTACCTAAGGTCTAGGGCTAGGCTATACCTTAGCCTTCCCTAATACTAGCTAGTAGTTTCGAAACGAACTATATACGTACTCGCGAGACGGGTAAGGTCTAATACCGATAGTATACTATCTATTAACTAGATATCTATACTAGATATTTAATAAGCTTTAACTTTGTATATACCTACGTTATTCTTAACGTATACCTTAATACCCTAAATCCGTACGTCCTCTAGATCTCCCTCGAATATCTAATTAGTTATAATAGCCGTACTAGGAAGGCTAGCTACGGCATTAAGATCCTAGAACGTAGATAGACTCCCTATATTGCTAGCTAATTATATTTCTAACATAATGCCGTTCTTATATCCCCGGTCCGGCCGTATACTTATATAGATAATATTCTCGAGATGCCGATTAAGGAGTAGGGCGCGGAGATCCTAAAGGAAGTAGTCTCTTAGTAGTAGCGGCGCTTTATACTTCCGGGCGAGTTCGAAAGGGCGGAACTCGGATCGATTATATAAGAAAATAGAGCACGGAGAGAACTCTACTAAGTCCAGATCCTACAGCCCGAGCGCCGAGCAGAGATCGTTATCCTATGCCGGCCGATAAACTATAACTTCGTTCTCGCGCAGGTCAAAGTGCCGATGTAGGAGCGCTACGTAAGAGTCTTCGTGTGCGTTGTGTTTCAGGAACACCCTGCCGATAGCATGCAGATCGCTGTCCGATGGATCATGTATTTGCTGCTCAAACGTCGGAATCTGATTGAACGGTGAACGTCGATGTCTCCTCTGCGGTGGGATAGACTTCAAGTACCCCAAGGACTTTCGTCGCCATTGGACAAGTGCGCATACCAACGAACGACCTCACAAATGCCCGACTGTGGCATGCGACTTCCATGTCGTGGTTTACCGAGGAAAGATGACTGGAAGAGGCATATGTCCACAAAGCATCCTGGTCATTGCTCAGGTATGCCTTGGATGAGTCCAGTGTGAAGGTCGGATGGCGCGTGAGACAGTGAGTCGAGTTCAGAGCTGGCAATTGCCAGCGCTGGCAACAGCACGGTCATGCTGAAGGGCAGCTCCCTCGTCGATGAGCCTCTCTCTAATATTTTTCTCAGGCAGTAGTATTGACGCACCTCCGCATTGGACTAGCAATTCACCGTGATCAGCCTTCCGCTTTATCGGCTCAGGATGTGATGTAAAAGCGGAAGAATTGATGATTGTATTTACCTTGATGGGGGGAAATCTGTAGAGATAGCGAGCGGTGTAGAAAGCGACAGAAAACTTGACGACGAAGACGGAGCCCACGACTGTTGCGGATGCAGCGACCTCGAGTGCGTAGGAGTAAAGTATTTAACGCTGTCTCCGGTTCAGAACGCTGACAAGCTCGGTGTGGTCCGAGGGCTGTGGAAATTGAACATTGCACCCCCGCCTTGGCATAAATCCTCTTCACCACCACCACGTTAATTTGGTAAAGAAGGGGAATTATCTCAACAACCACTTGGGGGATCGCTTTGAAATGAAATGAGGCAATTGTTCATGTACTAATCTAGCTGTATGCAACTTTCTGAGGTGTTGGTGCACTTAGAAGCTAGTGTGCAAGCCGTCGTTATAAAAGTAGTCGTAAATCCTTTAAGGCATCGTTAACACCAGTTTGTTAATCTCGTCCTGTGTTATATTGGCCCATTCTTCGATAATATAGCACCTTAATTCATCCTTTGTTGTAGGCTCTCTGCTTTTAACTCGTTGCTTAAGGATTCGCTACACGTTCTTAATTATAGAGAGGTTAGGGGATTGCGGTGAATTAGTATACTAAAGGAAGCCTTACAACGACATCTTGTAGCGGTGCACGTCGTTATTAGTTAACCGCGTGCTATAAGAACCGTCGTTATCTTCCTCGAGAATAAATAGAAGCTAATCTGCGACGTATTGTCGCTATACGGGCTTAATATAAGGCTTAAAGATGCGGTAGAGGTATTGCTACTATGTTAGATTGCCGCCCTTCTTCGAGCGCTTTAACCGGCCTTTATAACACTCGTGTTTGCAGGCCTGCTTGTCCTTACAATAGTGCTTATATATAGCTATACTATTGTCGTTTAGAAGGCGTTGTTCCTTAGCCTTAGTCTCGAGAACTACGACCGGTTTAGGCTCGTTTAGCTCTACGTTAGCTATCTACTCTACAGCCTCTTTATCCTATGCTGGATCGTTGTTAATGTCGTCTACGTTATAGAAAACGAGCTCGCTCTTAAAGTCCTAGCCGACTATTGCCTAGTAGTAGAATATAGACGTTATGTTGCGCTTATTAAATTAAATGTAGGTCTCGCACTTACGCTCCTCGTAGTTACGAATAACTATTGCAGCGCGTCTAGCCTTAACATAGAAGTGCACCTCGTCTATAAAGCGAACGCTCTTCTAATAGTCTAGTGTAAGAAACAGCCGTGTAGCATAGAACGCCTTCCTCTTGTCGACATTAGTAGCCCTTAGATAGCTCTTCTAACAGGCCTTATATTTGTAGTATCTAGCGGCATATATTATATTCCTTAGCGTCCGTTTATTACACCTAAGGTAGAAGTAATCCTTTAGCTCTTACCACTTTACTGTACGGTGTTTAAAAGACTTAGAAACCTATGCTATAATCTTCCTTAGTGTCCTTATTAATATAGCCTTCTAAGCCCCCCTCCGGGTCTTTATTCTTCGCTCTAATAGTCCCTTACTCTTTTGATATTGCTATATGCGTCTAGGGATGTCTGTAAGGTCGAATATCTCGTGTCTAGGCACTACAATCTAATATAGTATAATTGCTTACGAACGCTTCGGGGTAGGGTGTTCCTTACGAATACCTCTATCGCGTCTACGAGGTGTTAAGGGCACTCTACTATGTAAGCGTAGGCGCATTTTGAAGAGGAAGATCAGGGCTTCAATTTGAGATACAATGCAAGTGTTCAGGTGCAATAGTTGTTGAGATATCGCGTTGTGAAGATTGGTGTTATTCACGCGTTAAAAGCTCGGAGGGGTGCAACGTTCAATTTCCACAGCCCTCGGTCGCTACGACGCGGAGCTGGGTCTACAAAATACGCAGCTGTGATATAACATTCCCGCAAGCAAGTACGTTACGGTGGGGAAGGTGTCACTAGCGGTCACATCACATCAGAAGGCACGAGATCCATTGCCGAACGGCTACGATTCGAACCACCAGAAGGCGTCGAACGAGATGTAGTCGAGACCAGAAATGCGAACCACGAAGGCAACAAAACATAGCGGGAGCTGCCCGGGTGAGACTACTGTGGACGGACGCCCGTCTTGAAGACCCGTTCCCGCACCCGATGAGCATTGGATGAGCATGATACTCGTGACTATTCTTTATTGATTGGATCAAAAAACATAGATTTGAGCGATGGACCGCTAAACAGAGCTAGCATACAGAGTTTCCAGATCGCAAAGTATCCGGAATCAAAAAAGCAATGAAAGACAAAGAGTTGGAAGACAAGGATCGAGAAGGCAACGCCAAAGCCCATGCTTGGTGCAGGTCCCTGTAGTGGAGTAGTGGACGTCGATCGTATATGCCATGGGGGGTGGAAGGTCAAAAGAATTGTTCACTAAAGGCAAGGGTCAATGGGTCAGCAAACCATCAATACACACCGAGTAAGAAGCTCGGAGGACAAGAGAGGTACACGCTTACTTTGTCGGGTCCAAAGGATTCCTGGAGGCACTCCTCCCGTTTGTGCTCACCCGCAGCAAGAGGCACCCTTGCAGCAGCCACCGCACATCCTCCCGAACATGTCGCAACACCACCAGCTGGCGCATCCGCGCTTGAAGATCATGTCCCCGGAGTAGGGGGTCGAGACATCCCTAGTGGCCAAAGCATTGCCCAAGGACGCGAGATGTCCGACGGCGAGGAGACCGAAGATGGTGACTGTTGCGAATCAGCAAGAGTTGAGGCAGTGGCAAGACCAGGGCGTTACACACGCTTCATGGCTGGAAAGCCGCAATTTGTCGGATGGTGTTCGAGGTGGACTTGTTTTGGGGTACCGTGAGGCAAAGTCGAGCCAGAGATGTGCTCCGAGAAAGACGAGCGTGGATTGGCGAGAGTGCCGAGTGGAGAGTGATCAGTCGTTGTAGAGGATCGGGCCAGGTAAAGAGTGTGGAATGGTCGTTGGAAGCGTGAGCGTTCTGTGGGAAAGATGAGAGAATATATACCATTGCCGGCGGCACTTCGGCTGCAAGACCGTTCGCACAGCCCTTTCTACCATGCCGCGGTCTTACAATGGCAGGCCCGCCGGGCCTCCTTGCTGGGATGATCCATGGACGAGTCGATCACACTTCAGCTACTGTAAACTCAAGCAGATGCAAGCCGCGGAAATTGGAACATGAGCTGACGATGGTGCTGTGCGATGGTGCCATGCCATGGGAGTCCAACACACATACCCAGCAGCTTCCAGGTTGACGGCCAATGGCGGTTGCAGGACCAGAATTAATACGTTCTTGTAGCTTTCGATAATTGCAAAGCAAAGACAAGCATGGACGCTTGCCTTCGACCGGCTGAGCAAACATCCGCGGCACCCTGCTGTGGTTCGCCTGACTCGAAGAACATGCGAGCGTGGCATCTCCCTTGTTGTCACTTTGCACGGGCAGCCCTCCATCCACGACGCCCTTGCAATATCGACTGCAAGCGGTTAGTTACCAACGGCGCTACTACCTGCCGGTATCGCAGCAGGTGACGAGCAAGTCGTCGCTCGTCACCCTCTTTGGTTTCACCGGGGCAAGTCCCGGGCTGTTCGTCCCAATTCCTGGCAGTAGCCACCGCCCCATGGCTCGCAACGGCCGTGTCAGTTCTTAGTGTAAGTCGCACCAATAATCGAAGAGCGATCCGCGTTTCTTCGGGGCGCCCTTGTATATTCATTTTAATCCATGGTGTGTGCCAAGGGTCTTGTAATCTCACAACCTCACGTTGCTGCTGTATCCTCGATCCCACCAGCTCTTGATCACAATGCCCAACAGGGGATCGACCTCAGGGAAGGAAAACGAGGTGCCCATTGCGATGCGGCCACATGCTCTTCAGATCCTGGTCTCCGAGCAAGAATCCCGATGTCTTCCGGGCTAATCAAGCAGCATTCCGACGTCTTGCGGAGAAAGGCGCGGAAAGGCCGGCGCCATGTCCATCGGGCTATGCACTTCTTCTTGCCTCTGGCCCAGGTGCTAATAATAAACTGACGTCTCTCACGGCGATCGCAACATTTGCATTAGCCTCCGTGTTCTCGTTACGTTACATACGCCATGCTTCTACAGATGCCCGACGGGAAAACTACACCTACTGGAGAAGAAGCAGTCTTACAAAGGCATCGTGCAGTCGTCTCCCTGTGAAGTCGCTCCCTGTGGGCTAAATTCTCCTTCACGCTGGGGCTCTTGCGGGTTTGTCGGAACAGGATGTTTAAAGACGAGCATTGGACATGCTAGACCTTGTCGCCGGAACGGTGAAAGACTCACACGATGAGGACGGCGGGTAAGAGCATCGCTGCGTGAAGGACAGTTGGCAGACCTTTGGACATTCTGGACCTTGTCGCCGCAGCGGCGAAGCACTCACAAGATAACAGAGACCGAGGATATCGCCCTAGCGAGGGAACTCAAGATACGGAGTGCCATCGCACGGGCATCGACGATACGTGTTAGAGACGCGGATTTCGAATAGTACTCAAACAGTCATGGACCGATGGCGCCGTGCTTCCAGATGTGCCGACTCTGATATTCTTCTTTGTGCCAGTGCCAGCAGCTTGGTATGGTGCAACGAGCTTACTTGTTTCCACTCGGTGAATGACGCACGGCTCAGAATACTGGTTCTTGCTATCTCGGTGAGATCTTGGGGGCGTGGAGCTGTCAATAACTCCGATCGCCCGGCCAGGCACAGGAGGAAAAGTCTTTCTCACGTGACGGGATCACGTGTTTACTGCCAAGTGGCAAGCAACAGTGTCCAGATCTCGCCGCAGAGCCAGGCAAGGCGGTGAGGGGTATTCCATCGGCCAGGGTGATCGTTCCATCAGCCGGGAGTCAAAAGCACAGCCCAATGAAGCGGTATCGAGCCCGGAATCGAAGTTTTGCGACCGCCGTAGAGCTCCTGGCTTCGCGCACCTGCTGGCGACGAGAGTGTCGATGATGCAGAGGCTGTGAAAAGAGGCCGCTGGCATTCAAGAGCTTCTCACAGCGTTGTTCTCGTCCTCCTGGATATCAACAAGCACTCGTATCGAAGTCGAACAAAGAATGGCAGCCGCAGTCCGAGTGAGGTCAGCCGAAACCGCGCCCGCGCCGAATGTGGATGGGTCAATTTCCGCCGGTTTGACCGGGCTGATCGGGCTACGCGCAAGTGTCATCCCTCCCCACCGGCCCGACGAGCATGAAAGCCTGCCAGTGAGATCCTGGGACGAGATCCAGCGACTTTGTCACACAAAAGTGCCCAGCTTCCTGGCGCACCGGTCCATCTGGCCACGATCTTGTGGATGAGGCATGACGAGCTGGCTCGAGGGAAAGACTGACGATTGGACAACTGCGACGCTGAATTATGAAGCAAATCGCCGAGCCTACTCTCCGTTGCTCCGGCGAAAACTGCAAAGCTTGGCGGCAGTTTGAACGGAGCTACGGAGTGTCGGCTCGTCCAGCTTCATCAGAGGCCACCACCGGTCTTGTCTCAGGCACACACAACTGATGAATTTGTGTACTGACAAGCTATGGGTTATAGGTTCCGTCTTTTCCATGGGAAACAGTCGAGCTCGCAGAGCCTCCGCAATGGCAGCAATCGTCAACGGCGACCGCCGACCATGTCGTCGAATCGGACATCAGATCGTTATTGCAAGCAGGACATCAGCACGATCAGTCCATTGACGACACGGCTCATTGGCTTGACCCTGTGCTATCCGCTTGGGACGGCCATGCGGGCGGAGCACAGAACAGATATTCTATCGCGAGCACTTCCAGCGCAGAATACTGGTCGCAGGACTCTCAGCAATTCCCATTCAGCCCCTTGACCGGATATAGCGAAAATAGCCCTGTCGCCATCGACCCGCAAGTCCTGGGTACCTTGCCGCCCACAATTGTAGCGGGCGAGGAGAACAGGTAAGTGTTGCTGCGCAAGTCATTGATCGCTCCGCCGCTCATCATCTATGAATGTTGCAGGCTGTCTGCTCACGAAACCGACTTGAGCGATCGCCATTGCTACACCTGCCAAAGGACCTTTCGCTACCCAAAGGACTTTCGTCGCCACTGGCCAGTAAGCACACCTTCGACCGACCGCGCAAGTGTTGCAAGTATTCCGACAGAGGTTTCGCGAGGAAGGATAACATGGCGAGGCATATAGCCAATCTGCATTCTGACCTCTCTTCAATTGAACATTGACGAAAGGGAAGGGAATTGTGGATGTTAACGCGAAAATGATAGCAAGGATGATGAACACATTGACAGGACTTGCGGAAGTTCGACAGCACACAGTAATGAGAAATGAATGACAACGTGTTGCTAACATCACTGTTCTCTTTTTCCGTTCTTTGCCGTAGAAGTCCAGTCTCAGTGCATCGCCGCATTGCCTTCGCCAATCACCCTCTCTCTGTAGAACACACGTGCAAGGCGAACAAGTGTCAACCAGCTCGCCTCATTGCGGATGCGCTGAACGGTAGATTGAAGCTTCTGTGGTTGAATTCCGTCCATCCACGTTATTGCGAGACGGCGACTAGACAATGCGGATGAATGACACATTTGACTTGTATAATGGATCAAATTGTAAAGCCGACACATACGACCATAGATAGATGAAAAATCGGCTTCCCGTCCGATCAGCCATTGATAACCATCTAATCGCTACACTAGTACTCAAGTTGGTGACAATTGGGGAATCCGTAGTGTTGTATGTTTTGCAATTTTGCTTTTCGTGAGACGGCCTTCCCAGCTTGCATGTGCCGAGTCAACATTCTAGTAGAGAGTCTGATCTTTTGTGGTTCCGACCGAGTGGACTCCCAAGGCAATTGCTTGAAGGTGGAACAAGACATGTACCTGCTGCAGCGTGTGTGCCTTTTTTGAAGCACGATCTGTCCGAATGCGAGTCCGAATCCGAACTCGAGGGCGCCAAGCTCCACGACGGGACGTTCGTATTGAGTCCATACCTTGGTTGCTCATAATTTATAATTTGCTAGATCGTCTTGAACGTGCGGGGTAGTCCCATGCAAGACAAGAAGAGACGTTTCCGAATCCCTGGCCTCTTCGATCGGCCACCGAGGCTTCCGAGAGACGCCACATGGTTATGGCACGACCGAGGTACGCAGCCAATCAATGTGAGTGTAATCAACATGGCAAATGCGGAGAAACGTGTGAAAAGTACTGCTGTCAATTCCGAGGGAGACTAGTTCTAATGGAATGTACACCCATTCGCCGTGATCCACACTGAGTTCGACAGAATGATGATCTTGTCCCAGCGAGGATGCCCGGCATTTTGGGATCCGCCCAAGCATGATCCACTCATCGTTCCAGTGCTTACTACGGGGGGTCGGTATTTGCAATAGTATTACTGTATCTCAGTCCTCACTTGCCTTTCCCTCGGTTTCTTCTTCTCTCTTACATCCATCTTTCATTGTTCTGTCATTGAACATTGAACACACCACGAACACTGCCTCTTCCTCGTGAACAACACCACCACCACCACCATGGAAGTCCTCCTCCGCCAGTCGCGAGCCATGTGCCCGTTCCTGAACAAGACCTCGCCCGCCACCTTGCGCTCGCTCTCCAACAGCTCGAGCGTCTACCAGGCCGCTCCAGGCGGCGGCGCCATGTCGAACCTCCAAATCACCGCACGCCGCTGCCCGGTCATGGGCAAGGCTTTGTCCGTGCAATCCGCTCGCAACGTCAACACCGCCCTCTCCGGCGTCTTCGGCGGCCAGCGAGCCTACCACGCCAAAGTGCCTCGTGCGAAACTCCACACCTCTTCCTCCAAGGAGGCTCAGGCCGTCGAGATCCCACGCTCCGAGCGTCGTCAGCACGCACCATTCGCTCGTCCAGCGTCCGCCGCCACCAGCGCTTCCGCCTCCGCCGACCAGACTCTCGCCGACCCACCACCGCCACCATCGGCCGCTCGATTCGACTACGAGGGATTCTACCACAATGAGTTGGACAAGAAGCACAAGGACAAATCGTACCGCTACTTCAACAACATCAATCGTCTGGCGCAGGAATTTCCTCGCGCGCACATGGGTGCGAGAAACGAGCGAGTGGATGTGTGGTGCTCGAACGACTACCTCGGAATGGGTCGCAACCCGCAAGTGTTGAACAAGATGCACGAGACCTTGGACATGTACGGATCAGGAGCGGGAGGCACTCGTAACATTTCTGGCCACAACCAGCACGCTGTAGGTCTCGAGGCGACCTGCGCGAAACTGCACGCCAAAGAGGCAGCACTCGTCTTCTCCTCCTGCTACGTCGCCAACGATGCCACGCTCGCAACTCTCGGCTCCAAACTCCCCAACTGCGTCATTCTCTCCGACAGCATGAACCACGCCTCCATGATCCAAGGAATCCGTCACTCGGGAGCGAAGAAAGTCGTCTTCAAACACAACGACGTCGTCGACCTCGAAAACAAACTCGCCGCGATCCCCTCCGACGTCCCCAAAATCATCGCCTTTGAATCCGTCTACTCCATGTGCGGCTCCATCGGACCCATCGCTGAAATCTGCGACCTCGCCGAGAAGTACGGCGCCATTACCTTTCTCGACGAAGTCCATGCGGTCGGCATGTACGGCCCATCCGGCGCCGGCGTGGCCGAACACCTCGACTACCAAACCTACGCCAACGGCGAATCTCCCTTGGGAACCGTCCAAGACCGCATCGACATCATCACCGGCACCCTCGGCAAAGCTTACGGCTGTGTGGGAGGCTACATCGCCGGCTCCTCCAAAATGGTCGACACCATCCGCTCTCTCGCTCCAGGCTTCATCTTCACCACCTCCCTCCCGCCTGCCACCATGGCCGGCGCTCAGACCGCCATTGAATATCAAATGGCCTTCCAAGGCGACCGTCGCTTGCAGCAACTCCACACCCGCGCCGTCAAGTCCGCCTTGAACGAACTCGATATCCCCGTGATGCCCAACCCCTCCCACATCATCCCGGTATTGGTCGGCAACGCCGAAGTCGCCAAGAAAGCCTCCGACTTGCTCCTCGAAAAACACAACATCTACGTCCAAGCGATCAACTACCCCACCGTACCCGTCGGACAAGAACGGCTCCGTATCACACCCACCCCTGGCCACGTCAAGGAATTCCGCGAGCATCTCGTGCAAGCGCTGGACTCTGTGTGGACGGAGCTGGGCATCAATCGCACGAGTGACTGGAAGGCGCAAGGCGGGTTCTGTGGAGTTGGGGTCGAAGGGGCGGAGGTTGTGGAGCCGCTCTGGACGAATAAGCAGTTGGGCGTGGAGGATGTGGCGAGACAGCTGGGTAGTGGAGCCGGGTTGACGAACGTGCTGGAGGGGTTGCTTGAGAAGGAGAGTCAGGAGGTTAGGAGGGTTGCTGTTGCGGCTGCCGCTTAAGAGAAGTAGCTAGGCTCTTCGACGCGCGCGCGCACGGAAGCTTTTTGGAATGTGATTTGATGATTTTGAGGGTATGATGTGGAGGACTATGAGATGAGCTGATGGGGGGGGGAGACACATTCATTTCGAACGAGATACTTGCGATGTGGGAGCTCTCTCTTCCCATTTGCTTCTCCTGTTTTGGCTCCGAAGCTACGCCTTTGAAAGAAGGTGTGGAGAGAAGAGCAAGGCTTGGAGAAGGAAGGAGAGAGAGTTCTCTTCCGCAATGCAACACACAAACTTGGATATTTCCGGTCCTCTTTCCCAAATACGGCAACTGTATCGTCCTGCAGTGCAATTTGGCAGGAATATCTGCCAGGCTTTGTGGACCGACATGATGCCTCGGAAAGTCTCCGTCGCAAGGTGATTCGGAAAACGTCCCGTCTCTTCTTGTCTTGCATACCCCGCGCGCTCCAAGTGGTTGGCGACCTCTGGCAACTACGGCTGCTTCGAGACTGTCAAATGAGGAAGGAGTTGAGCGGGGTCCCTGTAGTTCTATACGGATTCGGACTCGCATTCGGAAAGTCATGCGGTGCCCGCAAAGTACACACATCAATAATGTTGCCGCGGAATGGGCAATGCTGAATGTCCCCATAAGAACTACCTCACGCTCAACCCACCCCAGGCTACTTTCGGAGTTGAGCAGTTCATGCTGGCAATCTGAAAGCACATTTACTTGTAAAACGTACAGCCAATCCACACGGAAGAAGAAATACACCTCCCTCTCCCCGATCCACCATGGTCCACTTGGAAGAACAAAAGACACATAATCGGCATCGATGCTATGCTCATAGCCAAGAAATCATTTGCCCTTTCTGGAACTCTCATTGTGCAAACAAACCCGGTAACCCTTGACATGTTGCTCCATAAACAGGGTCGTGCCAAAACGGACAGTCTCGTGGGTAGCCAAGTCACAGAGACATGCAAAGAAGAGTCGTGCAAAAAAAAAAAGGCCTGGCGTGGAGTCGCATCTAGTCAACGGCGGCATCTGGCTATCATTCTCCATTTCTCTACTACCAGCACAAGCCAATCCGACCCTGCAAACCGCGAGAATTCCCGCTTGATACAGCAAAACGCAAAACAAGCTCCGCAATCAAACACCCGTCGCCTAGAGATACAAGCAAGCAAGCACACAAGCAACCCCCAATGCCGAGCACAATCCACAAAGTGCTTCGTTCGCCTCATCTATTGCCCATCGCCGGTACCATCACACCCAGAAAAATCAATTGGCTCCTGAAACGCCGGCTCTCTGAAGGACCTTCGGACCTGTCGCGCTCGAAGAGTGGGTGTCGTTCAAGGCGGCGCCCCAGGTGCAGTATCTCGTCTCGTCGTGGATGTTGTGAGAGAGGCAGATGTGGATGCCGACCGCTTGGAGAACAAAAAAAACAATCGCGCATCGTGTCCGTCCAGGAGAAGCACATGCTCGGATCTCGAGCCCGTTGCTACAACCCGCATTGAGGAAAGAGGTTGTGTATCCCACGTCCTCCCTACCACTCAAACCAACCGCTCATCCTCTCACACAAACCACCCCATCTCCCTCTAATACATCTCTTCCCAATGCAACCTTCCTCACATCACCCCACACTTCGAATTCCCCTCCTTCGGCTGTCCCGCCTCCTGTCCCTTTTCAATCTCCCCAATCATGCCCTCAAACGCTTTTCCCACATTCTCATTATACCTCGCACTCGCCTCGACGAACCCACAACCCAGCTCTTCCGCCAATTTCTTCCCGTCCGCCGTTTGGACCTGTCGTTGTTCGGGGCGAAGATCGGATTTATTGCCTACGATCATGATGGGGACTGTGTCGGCGCCCTGTGGAAAGAGGAAACATTGGTCAGCTGTGGTCTTGAGAGTGGACGGGACGGCAACCCCAGAGCATCCAACTTGTTGTATTCCCAAGAATACAGCAGGACTCACCAAATGATTCAAAATCTTATCCCTAATAATCCTCACCATCTCCCAACTCTGCTTTGACGCAACAGAATACACAATCATATACCCATGTATACCAATGAAATGTTTATTGTTCAAGATTGTGTACTCGTCTTGACCCGCCGTGTCGATGATTTCGACGGCGAAATCTTGGGCGCGGTACCGGATGACTTTGGAGAAGGTGTTTTCGATCGTGGGGTAGTAGGAGTCGACGAAGTGGCCGTCGACGTATTGCACTGTTAGGGAGGATTTGCCTGAGAACACAGAGAGTCAGTATGAAGAGTCGAAGTGTATGGAGGGTGATGCAGGGAGGATTGCGAGGAGAGGGACGTTACCGACGGATCTGCTGCCTACGATGGCCATTTTGCGTTGTTTTTGTTGGGGTGGCATGGTGGGTGGTGTTGTGGAGTGGGTTGGGTTGGGTTGGGTTTGGAGGAGGGGTATGGCGGAGGACTCGATGTCGCTTCGAGTCGAGGGTTGTCGAGTCTACAGCAGTGGACCTGCGTAGAAGAGGTAGAAGGTAGTACGATCGAGGCAGAAGTAAGGTTGGCGGGGCGATGCAACAGTCGTGGTAGACAGCTCTCGAAGCAAGCAAGTCAAAAGAAAGTCGTCTGTCCCGCGCGAGAGAGTCTGGCCAATTCGATACACTTCCCCTCCAGATCCTTGTCTCTGATCTTGTGAAGAAGTGTCCAGGAACAGCCCTGCTCGTATGTGCAGATGCAAAGATATGTAGAGCGGTCGTTCGAGTCTGAAAAGAGTTGGATCGACCAATGGTGTCGTGTGAAGCAAGAAGAAGGGTTCAAGGGTAAAAGCTAAGCTTGATGGTGTCGGAAGCGGACGCCACCAATGCGTGTTCGGTTAGTTGGAGGACTGGCTGGGAAGGGTTGGCGAGGACGTAATGGAATGCTTTGGTCGGCCGTATTTGGTGTGGCCGTGTGTTTAGCGTTACGCGTGGGTGAGTGGAGAGGCGATTTTGCATGTGATGGTGGTGTTGTAGGAGGAGAAGTGAGCTGAGAGGGAGGGAGCGGAAGGAGGAAGGGAGGGGAGGAGGGAAGACGGAAGGTGATGACGACGATGTAGGAATACAATACCTCTGGGCTGGAGATGATGTTCTTCTCCCCTACCGCTGTGCTGGGACCACAGAGATATACAGAGATACACAGAGATACAGAGATACAGAGACACAGTACCGACATTGTCAGGTCAGGCAGAAACACCGCCAGTCGGGCTCGCCAATCACTCGGTCATATCGTCGCCGTTGTGCCACCGGGGAGTCGACAGATGTGTGTCTTGTCTCACCCACTCACCAGACATCAACCCAATGTGACACCCCCACGACGTGGACAATCTCGAAAGACTTGAACCGAGTCGCTGACCATCGCAACATGTCCAATTGGCCCTTCTGTCCAACAAGGAGATTTTTCATGGCAACATCTCGGCAACTCCACCAACATCCCAGTCCCTGACAGATCGGCCGCCTGTTGGCCGGTCGAGTCATGTTCTAGAACGATGCGAAATTGGCATCCTTGTCGAGGGGCATGTCGGCTGCCGGGCGTTATTCCGAGACGAATGGTTTGAATGATTGAATGATGCGTTATCGCAATCGTAGGCCAAGGAATTAACAGCCTGGAGTGGGAAAGAAGCACTATGATGATGGCGGCTGGAGATGCAAGGCGCTCTGAGACAAGGCAATGGCAAATGGATGCGCGCTCGCTCGGCAAAGGAAACCCCTCAAATCGCCCAAGCACCAAAGACCGCATCGCCCGGCGCAGGTGTGCGTTGAATCGAAGCAGCAGTAGTAGTCGCTTTCGCTGGTGGAGTCGCCATATCCGACATGGAGAGTAAGACATCGCACACCGCTGGTGCCAGGCCCGGCAATGGCCCCCCATGATCTCAGGACATCGACTTGAAGGAATTACGCGACAGCACCCCCACCATATCCGCAAGCGACCGCGTCACGGTCCAAAGCATCTTGCTCGCTCGCTCGCAAGTTCAACAAAGCTGAGCATTCTGCCAGCGTGGGCGTCATGTCGCGTGGGATGGCAACGCAGTCGTTCGCATCCTTGTCCGCGAATGATGAGCAGATGGTTGCGTCTCAGCACGCCATATCATACCAACGACAGAGACAGGCGCTGTGTGGCATCTTGAACATCGTCGGAGATCCAAGAGGGACACAGTCTTCCCGGCCTGGACGATTGGAAGACATCAAAAAGGAACACGAATTGGTTTCCCTTTGTCTTCTTCGAGCCATTGTAACGCAGACGTGGGCGAACATTTCCAACAGGAACAGCTCATTGCTGGGGTGTTCCACTGATCGTTGACACGAACGTGCAAGAGGGACGTGAACGGAGGGATCCCAGACGTTGAATCTTGAATGGAAGGCATGCTGGCGATTGGCAACAAGAAAAACTTTTGTGATGGACTATTACAGACCCGAAGGGCCTCCATCCGCTGCCCGCGACAGTTAGCACGATCCAAAACTCAACGCAAAAAGCCAACAATCTGGTTCAGGAATCCCGCCAGCAGCAGCAATCTCTATGATCCTCTCCAGTTCCTCTTCGAGAAGCCTTCTTACTACCTACTGTCGACGGGGTCCTCCAACCGCACTGCAAACCGTACAATCAAGATCTGAACGCCAAAAATCACTCGACCAATGACCACGTCCATCATCACCATCACCCCCGTTCTCAAGCCTCGTCGCTCTCCACCCCCATCTCCGCCCCATCTCTCACGCCCACCTCTTTCCATCTCCACCTCCACAACCCCCCTCTCACAATCCACCTCCATCCCCCATACCCATCCCACACGCCCCCATTCTACACCTCCTCAACCCCTTCCCCCCTCGGCCCAACCTCCCAAAACCCCCACCCCATCTCCCCATACTCCCCCCCAAACAACCCCTCCCTAAACTCTCCCCTCTCACACCACCCCGTAAACAACCCCTCCTGCTCCTCCCTCAACGCCCCCCACCCCTCCACCCACCCCTTCCTCTCCCTCTCCTCATCCCTGCACCCGCCCCTCCCCGCACTCCTCATCGCGGTAGTCCTCTCCTCCACCGCCCACGGATGCTCATAAAACCAAGCCAACACCGCGTCCCGATGCACCAGCCAGACGTAGTCTTTCTCCTTCTTCAGCCAGGGTTCGGCGTTGCACGCCGAGGTGCATTTTTCGGAGAGGAAGTAGGAGAGGAAATGCTGCCGGTCGGGGGTGGAGAGGCCGGAGAGACGGGAGCGCAGGTAGGGGAGCCAGTGGGTTGTTATGTAGGATGCGTAGCCGCGGCGGTCGGTTCGGGTGAAGGGGAGGTAGGGAGGTTTGGGGAGGCGTTTGGGGCAGCGGTGGAGGGGGTAGCCGAAGGTTGAGGGTTGGGCGGGTTCGTCGAGTTCGTCGGGATGGGAAGATGGAGGAGAGGGGCTGGGTGGTTGAGTGGAGTCATTCGGTGATGAGCTGGGTGGTTGAGTGGAGTCATTCGGTGATGAGCTGGGTGGGTTGACGGAGTCCTGGTCCTCCTCCTCCTCCTCCTCCTCCT
>JYJE01005840.1:0-99607 GCA_000983655.1 Zymoseptoria brevis | reverse complement strand
GATGGGATGGGATGGGATGGGATGGGATGGGATGGGATGGGATGGGATGGGATGGGATGAGACGGTGTGTTAATGAGTTATGATATGTGATACCCCCTTTGATAGCGTTCAGTATGAATTTGCGATTCGCTTCAATCTGTGCTGGCTGGTCCATCCTGCATGCCAACCAGCCAGCAAAAATGCTACGTCGACCTCACAGTCGTCAGCAGCAAGACCAAATCCCAACTCACCACTGCCGCTCATCTCTCACTTCTTTTCACTTCTTTTCACTTGGAGCAAAAAAGGAGCAAAAAAGGAGCAAAAAAGGAGCAAAAAAGAAACAGATTTGACACTGATATTGATCAGAGTGGGACTCGAACCCACGAAGGTTGCCCCACTAGTAAGTGTTGGGGAAACTGCTTTTTTATCAGCACAGTTTCACTGCCTGAAACTAGCGCCATAACCACTCGGCCATCTGACCGTATTTTAGAGCATGGGTACGGAAGACTGTACATATCGGCTGCTTTTGGAGACGATGGCGATAGAACGGCCGGAAATCGCATTCTGCTTCGGAACTGGGCTCTCGCGTGGAAGGAAAAGGCCCGAGATTGCTCCGTCACTCATGTGGAGGTCGCCGACGAGGGATCGGGACCTTGAGATGATTGGGAATAGGCGAGTACGACGTTGTGGGCTCGAGGCGAAGATCCAGCATTTGGTGAAAATTGCGTGAGGGGAGCTGGGGGTTGCCCGGTGCAGTTCTCGTCATGGGTCGTCCGACTTCGCTCTGCTCCCCTTTACCACTGCACTCGAGCTGCGACTTCTGCTGGAGCATAGAGGTCATCTCGAAGGTGTTGTATCCACCATGAGGGTGATCAAGTTGGATATGCATTCAGTGAGATCGGGCGTCTTGGATCTGCTCACTGCCTGGCTTTCGGCCCGGTGAAGTCGACTTTGACCTCCAGCACAAAGAGCCGTGCCCGCACTGTGGCGAAAGGAGACGGCAAGAGACTGTAGAGGTTGTGGCTGTCCATTCGACAAGCGACACTGACGAGTCGCGCGAATGTCTCTCAATTGTGACTGCATGTGGAGGTCGAGGTGGCCAGCTCAGGTGTGGTCGCCCGGTTGTGCCTCTCAAGGAATCGGCTTGCGACACGGCTTCAACAGCGATTTCTGCGAAGCGGTAGGCGGTAGGCTGACTGCACGGTGGCCGAGAGCTGCAGTGATGCGATCTGCGGTCATCTAGCAAACGGCGAGAGTGGGCAGTCGCAGACAGCAGGTATGCCTGGAAAGAAGATTCACAGTGAAATGCTCGACTGTAGCCAACGGCCGTCTTCGTGAGAATGAGTTCTCGGGAATCCGGCGGTATTGTGGTATTGGCCATACTGGTCGTTGTTTGCTGTCCGCGGTCGAGGTCACGTCGCAGCGAAGCCCAGCGTTTGGATCAACAACTTTCGAAGCAGGCGATGAGATTGCGATTAAGAGAGGAGATGCCATAGTAGGCATATCGGTCGGTGATGGTTGACGGCGAGCTCATTGCGGCGCTGAGTTTGATGGTCGTTGATGTTGATGTGCAAAGCTCTGCGCATCTCCCTTCCTAAGATCCATAACTTTGGAGACGGTGGACTTCTTACGTAAGGTAACCAACGACTTCGGACACCTCTTCAACACGAAATCACCGTCCTTGACAGAAGACAAGGCAGGAACATGGACTACACAAGGACAGCCTATGGTAGTAATGGAGAGATGACTCATGGAGACCTCGAAGGAACGAAACGCTCGGCACACCAGGAGGCCAAGGACTTGCTATTTCCTTCTGGGACTCGTAATGCATCTTCGTCTTCTTCCTTCAGGAGATCGTACGTACGTGCGCTAGCCTCATCGACCTGATTCGGCGACGGAGACAACCCGGGTCCACGCCATGCAGTGTCCTTCGGACGGAGATGATATGCCTGCTGACATATCAACCCATCATGGCTACCTCTCAGCTGTCAGGAATGCATATGCGCGGGAAGGATGCCGGGAAAGGCTGGGTTCAAATCGATGCAGAACATATTAAACAGCCATCGCTCTCCAATAATCGCCCATGCAAGTCCACCCATTCTCTTCGAAACATCGACCATATCCTCCCCCATTCCCTCCTCTTCCTCCGCCGCCATCCACGTCATCTCCAAAGCGAACCTCACCGTCCACAAGACTCTCCCCTACACCCCTTTCTCCTCCCCACACCTCCCACTCTCCTCCATCCGCGCCCAAATCTCCCTCCTCGCCATAACAGGCAACACATACACCTACGCCCGCGGCGGCCAAACTCTGCACTGGTGGGACGCCCACCCCTTTCCTCCCGCCTCTCATCTCTCCCCAGCCGAATGGGTAATCGTGCCGATATGGGATTTCGCGGACGTCGTCGACAGCACGATTGCAGATTGACCGATTGGATCCCGCTTATTCGGGTCCTGGCCGACCGCACAAATGTCACTGGATTTGAAGCTCGAAAAGGCGACTCCGGAAGGCCATTGAGTCGAAGTCAGCGATGCGAGGAGGAAACAACTAATGGCGATGTACAATCGGTACAGACTGCTCGTGCCCGGGGGGAATGTCTCGGAACAAGAAGCCGTGATGGCGGGCTGTACGGTTTGGCAGGGCGGGATGGTTGTTGAGTCGATTTATCTTCGCTGCCGGGGGAATTTGGAGAGATACCGATTCATCCACTCGGAGGCGTGCTACCTTGGACGAGGGATGATGCGGATGTGTCGCAGGGGGTGGTCGTGAGTTTGGCGGCTTCGGGTAAGATGGGGCGGGCGTTTGGCTGGGCGATGCGGAAGCGTGATGTGCGCACAGATGGACCACTGGCGCTACTCGAGGCGACCTCGAATGTAGAGGTGATTGGCTGTCGAGGAGGTGGGAAGTCGGCGCCGTCGAAAGTGGTCATGTACTCCGATTTGTGCGATGCGCATACATTGGGATGGATGGTCGGGCATTCTCCGCGGAAAATCGTCATCGTCGACTTTGGGACCACGGCCGAGGTCGTCGCATCGCTCGTTGAGAACATCCGGCGGACGATGGTGGGGATGTTGATCATGGTCGTGGGTGTCGGCGGACAGACGAAGATCGTGAGCGAGTCTAATGGCCAGCGAGTTCAAGTCGTGAACAAAGATGTTGGACGGGTCCAGATGAACACGAGCGGCGTGATCGATAAGGCGATTGGACTTCATGGCGCGGAGAAGTTCTTTGCCGACATGGATGCTGCGTGGGAGCAGATTCAAAGAGACTCTGTTTATGGAAATCAGAAGATTGAATGGTCCGAGGGCATCGGGGAGGATCGAGAATGCTCGGGCAAAGCTGGTGGCAGGCCAGGTTACCGGGACTTCTTTTGCGGCTGTGAGGATGTGAGAAATGCATGGACTCAGCGAGCATGAGTGATTAGCAGACACTTGTCTGAACTGGTCCCGGATTTGCCATCCTCGATGAAGGCGTACATACAACAATCTCATCCCTCAAAGCATTCATAACCCGTCCCAAATTGACACCTATGCACCAACGCCGACGCTCCGTAGATGCCACCGCAATTCCATCTGTACACATGCCCACAATTAGCATCGAATCGGAACGACCTCACCCACAGTCCCAAAAATTGGTCCCGACGAGCACCGCTCAATCCGTCCCATACCCCTGATGCCCATGCCATCTGTTGACCCTCTCCTCGTCCGCGCCCGGAATAACAACTTCCCGCGCCTCCTCCGCCTCCTCTTCCAACTCATCCCTTCCCAGCCCACCCCTCATGCCCCTCGCTTTCTTCCACACATACCCCACGAGTGCAACACCTACGACAAGCGCGCTCCCGAGCAACACCAAATTGACCGGCACCGGATCATTGCCGAACATCTTGTGCGTCAAAGCGTCCAGTCCGGCTTGTGTGAAATTGAAAAGTCCCGCGAGACATATAATTAGCCCGTAGACTTTGCCGAAGGTTTTGAAGCCGAAGACTTTGGCGCTGTAGTCGGATACAGCGGTATAGTATAGCGGACGGTAGATGACGAACAGCGCGATGTTGGCGTACGCGGCCCAGAAGTGTGGTATAACGCCGAAGATACCGATCGTAGTGGCGATGGATACAAGCAGACCGAGCACAAAAGGCGTGGATGTATAGTCGAGCACGAATCCGATGAAAGGCACAGCGATGACGCCGCCGAGGGGCAGCGCGATGTCGAAGACGTCGTTGATGTGTACGGCGGCGGCGTGGGAGTGCAGCAAGTCGGTGTATTGCGTGCGCACGGTGGCGACGAAGTAGTTGATTCGCAGCATTTGGATAACGGTGAAGAGGGTGATGAGGATGAACCAGGGGGTACGAATCTGCTGAAGGGGGGTTTGGCCGTGGAGAGCGCCGAAAACGCCGGAGCGGGCGGCTTTTTGGCGTTCTTTTTCGGCGTGGTTGTTGACGGATTTGGAGCCGAGGAGGGCGGACATTTCGGAGGCGTTGCTTTCGCGATGTGTGAGAGAGGGTGGAACGTCGTCTTCGACTTGTTTGTTGGTGAGTTCGCCGACAGTTTTGTAGGAATTTGAGGGCATTAGTGTGAGTTGAGCGACGGAGACGAGGATCGGGACGATGATGTAGACCAGGAAGAATTTCTTGGTGTTGAACTTGCCGTCTGTGGATTGGAAGAGAATGCGGAACATCAGGAAGACCGCGCTCGAAGTGTCGAATGCGCCGGTGAGGAGAGCGAGGATCAGTCCGGAGCGTTGAGGGAAGGCGTTGCTCAGCTGGAAGGCGGAGATGAAGACGAATGGCCCTCCGAGGGCGAGAAAGAGGTATCCCGGAATGTACGCATCAAACCACTTGTACAAGTCCGCAGCAAAGGCGAGAAAGAGCGCACCAACCAACAAGAAGACTGTCCCAACGATACTCGCGATCCTTGGACCAAACCGATCGAGTATCGTCCCCACCGGAAGAGCGCAGACGTTCGTCGACACGGCCGCAATCGTGAACATCAGATTCAACCTCAGTTCCTGCTCATAGCATACCCAGACTCCTTCCTCCACCTCTTTCGCCGTACATTTGTCCTGATATACACCCTCCTGCACCAACACCGGCTTGAACGCCGCAAAGCCAAAAACTGGTCCTGCCGCGAACAGACAATACAAGACCGCCACAGCCACTTGTGCTATTCTCTTGCCCTTGCTGACTTCGAAAGCTCCGACAGGTGCTATTGCTTCGGAGGGTTGAGGTGTCCATTCGCCGACGGGGTTGAAGGAGAGTTTTCGTCGTTCGGAGCCGGTGGGTGATTGAGAGCGCCAGCGTTCGAAGGACTCCATAGAGGAGCGGCGTTCGAACATGGCCATGTTCGGATATGGAGAGTGAGGAGGATTGCCACTGAGGCGAGAGAAGGAACAAGCTCAAGGTAGGCTGGCAGGTGGGTAGACTTGTATATGGTGCTGAGTGGTTGGTATGGAGCTTTGACATGGGCTCGTGACGTGACCCCACCCTCGTCGCTGCAAAGCTGATGGTGCCCTCGGTGGTACTGCCGTGGTGATGCCGGTGTGGATATATGCGCTCGTTCGTCGGTCGTCGCCGGAGTGGTCAGTAGCAGCGAGAAGGCGTTGGAGCTGCATATTGAAACCCAATGGCAGAAATTTTGAGAGGAGGCAATGGGCATTGGAGTGGCGCCGATGAGAGACTTGGTTCACTGTACCGTGGTGCTGATAGGAAGAGAGCTCTTACCTCAACCTCTGCCTCATCGTCTCTGTCGTACATCGGGTATCGCACTGCTTGAGCCGATGCAAGCCATGCAGACTCCACTGGCAGAATATTCCTTGAAGCCGATCATGTCGACGAGGAATGATGTCGGTGGAGGAGAGGAGAGAAGAAATTCGGCGACGAGAGACGGGGGGCCGACGAAGAAACTGCTGGGACTCGACTTCAAATCTTGTCGTCTCGTCTTGTTGTCCTTCTTCCCTTGAACAACCGTCAACATAATTTCTATCCATTTGGGACTGCCATGTCCTCCGCGGCACTCGAGGAGTTGACCTCTTCCTCATTCTCGGTGAAGAGAATCAACTCAACTACGTTCGTGATCCGCGAGGACGATGCGTTCGGCGAGCATCCATTCATATACGCCAAGCTCCATCCGACTGCGCCGGTGGTGATATTATCAGACACGGGCTGCGATGAGCCGAATGAGAAGAAGCAGCATGGTAGGTTCGGCTCGAAGTCTTCGTCAATCTCCTTCGAACTTCTCCGACACAGCAGCTCTCCAGTCCTGTCTTCAATGCCTCTGCATCCTGCTCCCGACACATCGCATCGAAGCAGGATTCCTGTACAGAGGCCTCGAAGTCAGTATTCGAGTGATGATTGCTTACAATACACCCAGCGAAATATACCCAGCTCCGCGGATACCTCGAAGCCTGCCCTTCGGCCATTTTTGGCAATCGACCGCTCAACCCTGGCGGTCAGAGAGAATATGTGATCATCTCCACACACTGCCACTACGACCATCTCGGCGGCGTAAACCAATTCCTCGCCGGTGGAGCCACGTCCATTCTCGCCTCCGCAGCTGGGAAACAATTCATCGACTCCGACCTTGAAACTCACGGACTCTTCAAGTATATCGGGAAGCCGGTGCCGTACTTCCAAGTCACACACTGGGCGGCCAGCTTCGAGCTGCTAATCTGGCCGCTTCCCTGCTACGAGGGCGTGAATCGAAACATCAAGCCCGTAGATCTAGCTGTCACAATCATCCACACGCCAGGACACACGCCTGACTCCCTCGCGTGGTACGATCACGAGGAGATGCATCTTTACGTGGGAGATAGTCTGTATGAACCAGGTGAGGTGGACGACATGCCCATTGAGTGGCCTACAGATGGGAATATGATCGACTGGTACTATTCTATGCAGAAACTGCTGCAATTTGTGCGCTCCCAAAACGCTGGTGCAGAGGCAGACGCCAACGAGGACGTTCCACTGGATGGCTGGGCTCACGTTTCACGCCGCGTGAAGCTGGGAGCAGGTCATCAGACTGCGAGCGTGGACGCGGAAGAGATTCTGAAGAAGGTGATGGAGGTTTGGTGGCGGACGCTGAGGGGAGAGGTGCCGGTTGTGAATAAGCGGGTTCTGAGAGACGAGGCATACTTCACTTGGCGGAGAAAGGAGAAGAAAGGAGAGATGTACTTCATGGCGCCGGCGAGGTTGATGGAGGATGCGAGGAAGTTCTTCGCTGGAGGGGAGGGAAGATGAGGAGAATCAGGAAGGCACTCCGACAGGACAGGGGAATTACTCCACAATCGCCGACCTCGATTTCGGATTCGGAGTGTGTCAAGGCCGGCGAACCCCTAGTCTAGATGGACATGGCTGCGCTGTCCGCCAAGTTCCTGCTCTTCTCGGCCTTGCAACCGATGACCGAGTGTGTTCTGCGCAGAACATCCCAGCCACCGAGATGGTGCACATACGTACAGGATTGTTGCCTCGCAGTGAAGACCCCGCAAGGCATATGAACATCATGTTCGCTGGCTGAGAGGAAGTCCTCCACTTGGGTGGCCATGAATTGAGGGTCACTACGCCGCAATTCCGGCGTAAGATCTTTTTGTGGTAAGCCAGCCTGGGGCACAATGGGATCCTGGATGAGGAAGAAGCGCATGTCGCGCAAGAAGGGCTCGTCGCAGCTGGTGTTCGCGGACATCATGGCGACAGCAATTCCGAGATCCACGGCGCACTGGGCTGCGAGCTGATTCGCCGATAATCTCACGACCCTCGGATGCTGGAAGATGCTCGGTTATTGGCATTTTCGGATCTTCGGATCCCTCAAGGCTGCTGTACAAGATCATCCGCAGTGCAAGCCCACCACGCCAATGGTAAGGGAGGTATCGAGGCAGAATGGATGCAAAGCCGAGAGAGTATCAAAATGGATGTGAAAGTCATATTCGCTGCAGGAGAGGGAGATCCTTTTCAACTTTCAACCATTCAAACAAACAAACATGCAGCGATCCATCGAGCACCAGCTACAAGCCCGCGTGGGAGCACTGGAGGCAGAGGTCAAGAACCTCCGCATGATGATGACACACGTGCGTTCAATCGTTGCGGCAACCGATCCCGATGGACCTCACTGATCCAATATACAGCAGATTCTTCAAGTCGTCCCCGAGGCCATCTCACTCACCTCCACCCTGCGTGTTGATAACATCCCGTGACACCTTCCATTACAACCGCGCATATCTTCCGAACACTCCAGAGTCCCTACGAACAGCACCGATCGCTTCAATGGCGATCGAAGTGAATGACAACAACAACAAGGCGTTCTTCGCCTCGGTCAAGAACCCCACCAGCATGTATCTGGCTGTAGCCAGCTTGTTCGAATCGCAGCTCGAACACCTCGCCACGGCCAAAAACTTCGCCGCGGATGATTAATCGTTGGGGCGAGCGAAACAAAATCTCGATGATACAGAATTGCAGAAGAGGGCGATTGGTGATGCTGGTTCTCCACCTTCTGTTGCAAGTCTCTCACAACAGTAATGGATTCAGCCCGATGTGATGACGACACAAAACAGTGCTCTAGAGAAGCTCTGTGAGCCAACTCCACCAACGACTCCCATAGCTGTCGCCAACACCGCCAGCTCCGTCAAGATCCAGACGTTCGGTGGTGCAGAATTGGGCGACTACTCAGAGGATGTAGCTTTCCGGCCATTTTCGAGAGACTCTCCCTGTTCTTTGATTTTGCAAGCACTCTCTGCCAACCATTGACGAGGGGTACGGTCAGGGTCAAGCAATAGCAGAGAGCCCAAGGCGTCGCGGATATGAGCCATGTTCGCTGGAAGAGAGGACGACGCTCACGCCGGCTACCTCGAAGAGAGCACTATCAGGGATGCGACGTCACCGGACCATATCTCCAGAAGGACAGAAGAGTTCATGAAGCGTCCAGACGAGGGCTCGCTCAGTCGCCGAGATATCATTGCATGGAGGACGCTGCGAAGCTCCATTGCTCCCGACGGAATTTGACTGGTCAAATTGCATGACTATTTGAAGAATGCTGCATCGTGAGTGGCCACCCTTCTGACTCGTCCGCTTCGCTACGATACCAGTGACAGACGGTTTTGCAGTGCTCGGGCAACAGCAACTGTGGACCGGAATCTCACCGACCGATTCACATACGTGGAACGGTATTTCATGCTGCTCCCAAGATCGATTCCCGCCACAGCCGTTCTTTCCCCGCGGACCGTGCGCCGTATGCGACCTAGTATTGCCCCGCGCGAACACGACAACGACAAATTCGATGGCCGAGCGAGGAGGGTCTGCGGCCATGGAGCTGGGAAATGCGTCCACGACATGTCACATCGTACAGGCACTTTCGTCGGTAGCAAAATGCAAATTTCTGGACTCGTCTGCTGTCTCCATTGTCTTTCTCAAACCCCACCACTGTCGCTCATTAACCACGCTCAAACCCTGTTGGTGGACATATAGAGTCAAGCAGCGTACCCTGCATCAAGGTAGACTATGCCACTCGTACATGGCAATGGAATGTCGTTCTTCGGTGATTCTCGCGGACTGCAATAATCGCGACTCTGAAATCTTTCCCGATCTCAAGCCACATGCTCGAAACAGGGCGCTCGCCTCTTTCCTCCCAGGTCAGAAATGTATTGCTCATGTATTGTGGACTGTTCAAAACTCTTATTATCGGGCGCAAGGGTCGTTTTGTCCGGCGATTATTTCCGGCAGGAATGCCGATACCGCATCTTACATCAGCGAGATCGACAGTGACTTCTCGTTTTCACGACTCAACGACATCCATCTCTTCCATCAACGTCCCATCGGAAGCATCTCAAATCACACTCCTTCGTGCGACCAGTCAGGTCCAAAGCCTCGCACGATCAATATGTCGACCTATCAGCAGCCAAGCAGCAGCCAAAGTACGACGCACAAGCCGGCATGATTCACCATCAAAGCAAACAAATATGAGGTTCAACGAGAGGTGTGAGGTACAATGACAATGAGCATGAGCCGGTGCTTGGTCATTCTCCGGTCTGCTCATGCCACTTTCTGCTCTTCTTGGAGACAGCGCGTGTGCATGACCAGACTGGAGAAAGACCTCGCTGAGATCACACGGCCGAACTTGAACCAGATAATGCTGGCGATGAAGAATCATGCTCCTCCCCTACACTCCAACCCCTGCGAGCGAGAACTGACCCAACTAGGTATACACAACGGCAAAAGCGAAGCAACCATGCCGGATCTGGACTCGAGAGATGTCGAGAAGAACGCCCTGGACTCACCTGAGATGCACGATCCGGAGTCGACCACATCCTCTACAGCTCCAGAAGGCCGCTCAAGGAACATCCTCAGTACCATCAAGCAGTCCATCATCAATGACAACTTCGAGGCCCGCGGCGTTCAGCGAGTCCTCCCAGCCGAGCGCAATCCGACATCCACATTTGGCTTTCTCCAAGTCATGCTCATGTGGATGAGCATCAACATGACTGCTGTCGTGATCGTTCTGGGCTTCCTTGGGCCTATCAATTTCTCCCTCTCCTTCAAAGATGCCTCTCTCGTTGCAGTATTCGGGGCCATTTTGGGCGCAACACCTGTCGCCTACACTGCCACCTTCGGTCCCCGCTCCGGCAACCGCACCATGATTCTGACCCGGTACATCACAGGATGGTGGCCATCCAAGGTCATCGTCACCCTCACGCTCATCATCCTCATGGGCTACGTCCTCCTCGACGCTGTCATTGGTGGCCAGATCCTTTCTGCCGTCAGTCCTAATGCCTCCCTCAGCGTCATTGTCGGCATTGTCATCGTCTGCGTCCTCACCTGGATCGTGACCGCGTTCGGCTACTCCGTCTTCCACCACTTCGAGCGCTACGCCTGGCTCCCTTCGCTCATCGTGATCTGCTTCCTCATCGGCGTTTCCGCTCCGAAATGGAACCTCGAACCAGGTCCCGATCTTCCAACTCGCACCCTCGCTGGGAATCGCCTCTCCTTCTTCTCTCTCTGTCTCGCCGCCGAAATCACTTACGCCGGATCTGGAGCCGACATGTTTGTCTACTATCCATCCACCACTTCCCGCACAAAAGTCTTTCTCTCCACCCTCGCTGGTCTCACCCTCTCCTCCGCCATCGCCATTATCACTGGTATTGGCCTCGGCTCCGGTACTCTCACGGACCCAGCTTGGTCCTCCGCCTACTCCATCTCCGCCGGCGCTCTTATCGTCGAAGCATTCCGACCTCTCGGCGGATTCGGCTCATTCTGCAGCGTCCTTGTCGCATTGGGGATAGTCGCAAACATGGTTCTGCCGACATACGCTTCAGGCGTAGACTTGCAAGCGTTCGGCCGATGGTTTGAGAGAATCCCGCGGATCGTGTGGAATACCGTTGCGCTGGTCGTACCCATGATAGGAGCCATTGCAGGACGAGAACATCTGGCGGAGATTTTCTCGAACTTCCTGGCATTGATGGGCTACTGGGTATCCATATGGATTGCAATCGTGGTGGAAGAGCACATCCTATTTCGAAAACTGGGACGCAAGGGTTGGAAGTGGGAGGACTGGAATGACCGGACGAAGCTCCCGATCGGCATTGCAGCGGGCGTTGCATTTCTGGTTGGCTGGGTTGGAGCGATTCTGGGCATGTCGCAGGTCTGGTATGTGGGACCGTTGGCGAAGTTGGTCAGTGAGCAGGGAGCGGATATCGGAAACTATGTTGGGTTTTCGTGGGCTTTGGTGGTGTACCCGCCTTTGAGGTGGGTGGAGTTGAGGTGGATTGGGAGGTAGGCGAGAATTGGAGTTCAGTGGGAAGGTCGAGCGACAGAGTCGGAGGCTTCAACTCCTCGATCTAGACGCTTTCATGTGCCTACGTTGCTCGTTTGTGAGGCATTCGGCTCCGCCAGCTGCATGCATCAATGCCAGCATTGCAAAGGAAATCAACTGGCAGCGTATACTCAGGACTTGATTCGGCGAGTCTATACAGAGATTTGCGCTTCTCGCCCTTCTTTGGCCATTCGAGATCATACCAGGCATACTCATACAGATATCGATATTCAATATCTTAATTTGCACAACTAGCGGCGAATCGCAATGAATCCAGCCGAACTTACCTTAGTCATGCACCACCCCCGACATCGGGAGGCGTATCGCCCGCATTCTTGGCACCTCGCCGGGCGCAATATCCTATTATCTTCCCGGCTGGCTCCCTCCTTCTTTTCATATGCACGCGTAATCCTCACCGTCTCTCTCTTTCACATTCACGCACCAGTTCACAATAACAATATTCACGCTTGACCTCACCTCACCTCCTTCTACCTCACTGCCACCACTCTCTGCTTCACACTTTCAGACTGCTGCGCAGTCATGCCTCGCCCTCCAGACCACTACACCCACGCCCAATTCGAGCCCGTCGAGTCTGACCACGCCGGCGAGACGGTCCAGTGTCGCCACTGCCGCAACTGGACGGGTTCCATCAAGACGCTCAATCGGAAGAAGGCCCATCTACTCACGTGCACGCAGTATGCGCAGTGGCGGGCGGCGGGGAACGGGCAGGATTTGGCGCCGCCGAATAAGTATCATAAGAGGGACAGTTCGGTTATGGGTGGTAGTTGGGAGGGGCAGGGGGATGGGTGAGTATTTCTTGTTAGAATTCGTGATGGTCTGTGATGGTTTGGAGGTTGAGTTGCGAGGATTTGGTTGTTTTGTGATGTTGGCGGAATGCTGATAGTGTCATTGCAGGAACACCTCTGGCTTCAATATGTCGCCGTTCAATGACACTCCAACGGTGGCTCGTGGCCGCAATCTTGATCTGACCAAGGTAGACATTGACAAAGCGTTCCGATTTATGGCAGCATTCTGACCAACAGCAGTACTTCTCCGAGTTCTGGGACGACACGGCTTCGAATAAGGTCAGTGATTATCGACAGGATTTTACTGGCAACCTGCCTATTGATTGGCCTTTTCGCTATCCTTTGCATGCTCATATTTTTGGCCACAAGTACTTACAATCATCTACTAGTGCATGCGAGTACGCTGCCTCTCCTGCGGCTTCGTCCGTGCGAAGAACACCACCCGCCAAGTTGAACATCTCGCCAGCTGCTCCTCCTTCCTCAACAGCACCGAAGGTCAAGCCGCTGTCGCGAACGGTGAGCTCGAAATGACACCTGCCGCACCTCGCCAGTCTTTCGGAGGCGGCAATGACATCTGGCGAGGAGGTGCACCAAACCCGAATCTCCAAGTCAGCCAGACTCCAACATCGGCCAGCCGAGGTGGAGGAAGAGCGTATCCGATGCCGCCTCCTCCAAAAGCTCCCTCGCTTGTATCTCACCTCCTCAACAAATTCCAGGAAAAGTTCAACGTTGCGACCCAACAGTCCTTCCTCTCCCACGCCGGCTGCGGTACTCTGTCCCACGCAGCTCTCTGCTCCTGGCTTACACAGCATGGCCACATTTCTCGAGCTATGATTGCCGCCATTGGATCACTCATCGCCAAGGTCTTCCTGCCGGATGCTGCCAATACCCGCATTGCTACGCCTTACCGCGCTCTGGACCTTCTCATCTCCACCATTAGCAATCTTCGTAAAGAGATCGACTTCATTGAAAACACCAAGCGGAAGTATCGCTTGGACGCTGCGAGTGAGCCGCCGTCGCCAATGACGAAGGCATACGTTGATCTGTTGGCGAGTGCGTCCGAGCCGAGAGCAGACTTGCTGGAGGGCATGGTAGCACTGTGGGCGACTGAGCATGTATGTCGATCATGTTTGCCATCTTTGTCTAGGATATCACTAACTCATTTCTAGCTATACTGTGTCTCCTGGCAATACGCCGCCAATTTTCAATCCACCGTACCCTCAAACAGCTACTCCGTGCCCTCCTACCTCTCTGGAGGCAGCAATCCGCTCGACCCATACGCGGCTCCTACGCCTGCTGCCTCTCGATCTGACCAACAACACGCCACCGCTCTCCGGGAAGCACTCATTCCGAACTGGACGTCACGAGAGTTCTGCAAATTTGTAGACGCATGCCGCGCGATCGTGGATGAGATTGCCAACAAAGAATCAGTCGGCGATGGACGACATCAATTGAGCCAGTGCGAGTTGTTGTACAAGCAAGTTGTATTTCTCTGGGAGAGAATCTGGCCCGAGGTGGATGGTATGGGCGAGGAGAAGACTGAGGATGACGTTGCCGGTAAAGTGGCTGGTGCCGAAGGCAATGGTGAAAGTGGCCAAGGCAAGAATGGTGGCAACAGCATTGAGATTCAGGCCGATGGTGATGACGATGCGGATGGTGATGGAGATGGGGAGGGTGCGATTGATAGTCCGTATGGAGGCACAGGATTGGAGGCTGTGGCTGCTGCTAATAGAAGTGGTTGAATTCTCGAGCTTGTCAGCGTGGGATTCCGTGGGGTTGTACAACAAGCATGGCGCACAGGTATTGCTTGTGATCTCAATTCGGGAGAATGTTCGGGAAGTAGTTACGATACCCATCATATTCTATGAAGCATTCACTGAAGACCAAGCCGCAGTTGAAGTGAACGGCGGATAATTGCTGACAATATCTAGCAGACCAACGCACGTTTCAAGCGAGCTCTTCGCCCCTCTTTTCGAGTTTGCTCGGACTTTGTCGTCGATCAAAACAGTCCACGGACACCTTCTCGTTCAGCTTCTCTCTGTCCCACATCGACCTGACAATTCAGATCCGCGCATCATGGATCCGAATCGCAACGCAGCTCCGCCTAACGGCCCTCCGCAAGGACCTTCGCGCCAGTCTATCAGGCCTCAGCAATCGCGTCTGCAGCAATTTCAGCCACAGGTTCAGCAACAATTTGGACCACCTCTGCAGCAAACACTACAGCAACCACTGCAGCAACAACTGCAGCCACCACTGCAGCAACCTTCCGACCAACGCTCTCAGCAACCTCGATCGCCCACCAACCTGCCGTCCACACTTTCATTGCAACAAAAAGCGCCTTCACCATCGAGCCGTCCAATGACAGCAGCAGAAATGGCTCGCGCGGCGAGACAGGCAGCAGAGCGCGAAGCCGCCAGGGGCCTCGAGGATAATGCGACTTACCTGCGTCCGTCTCAACGATCGACTCAAGGCGCCAGGTCATCGCAAGCAGACTCACAACGTCCGGCCTCTCGGACGGAAGAGAGAGGAAGACCAGCACAACGAGCGATGCCATCTCAAAATGCGCGCAATTATCCTGACCAACAACCTCGACAACACGCGCATAATCCATTTTCTGATCCCGCAGAAGGCCCGCAGACAGCTTCTATGTTCCGAACTCTCAGCATCAGTCCGCCTTGGTCTGGAGCACGTCGTGTTGTGCCTCTTGGGTCTCCCTTCACCAGTCCTACGACTTCGATTGCGAGATTGACGGGCTCTGAGCTTTCTGGAGCAGCACGATTAATCGCTGTAAGAATGGCAAAAGGCGACGCCGCCTCTGGATCTTGCACAGTCTGCGGCTTATATTCCTTCTAACAATCGCTGGGCATCCTGCTTTCGCATCGGCTCAGCGCACAGCAGGAAATTCTCATCTACCCACAGGTGCGGCCGCCAGGTTGCTTCATGGAGCACGACCGCAGTCTGATCAGACTCTTGACCAGCGACAGGCTGCCGGCCAGCAACAACAGCAGTTGGCAGACCCGTTCTACGTGCCGTATCAGCAACAGTTCAATCAGCAGTTTCAGCCATCACAACCTTCCGGCTCGTTCTTATCAGGCCCGGGATCTCACCCTCAACAAGCCCAGCAGCCCTACCAACAACCTTCAAACAAGCGATCACCAGAACGTCCAGTCAGTCGGAGAGGACCACCAGACGACTTTCAGCTCTTCTCGAACCCACAACGCCCACTTCAGCCAGCGAGAAATCCCTCCCAATCCCTCGACTCCTTCGGACGGCCCAGCCTTCTGCCTCAGTCGGCTCGTACTCCTCAACCATCTGCTCAACCGTAACAATCTCCTCCGCTTCAACGTACTCAGCCAGCTCGTCACTACGGAGCGCCTGGACCAGAACAACCATCATCTTTCGCTTCTCAATTTCAGCCAGCGACCACGCTTCCAGATCGTAGTCCACAACGATCACCCCTACGTGCCAGCGCGGAGACTTTTCGACCTGGTCACGGCCGTCCATTGCCGAGTAGTCCGCCTGCTCGGAGCCGTCAAGGAGCGGTGGACGCTGGGAGAGGTGGAAGCGGAGATGAGCGAGAGGATACATTGGTCTCGAAGAGCTGGAATAATGAGGATGTTATGAGATTTGACTGCGCCGCTGGGCCAAAGCTCATACAGGAGCTTGAGGATCCGAGGCAAGGTGGGCAGGAGGCAGCTGCGGACGATGGAGTGGTGACTGAAACGGTGATGGGAGAAGGAAGGTCTGGTGAGAACGACGACGAAGGACAGACGGAGGAGGACAAGACCCGTGCTGGGAAGGGGTCTGTTGAGAAGGAATGACGAGTGAAGCAGCTTCGTGGTTGAGCGAAAGCATGGAAATTCGAGAGGTAGATCGATGAATACGGCTGAGATAGTGAGACAGACCGTGTACCGTGTATGACAGGTGCAAACATTACTTGCCGTTGATATGTGCGCTTTGCAGTCATGTCTCTCCAGGCACAAGGACATGCCCACGGCTCTCACATCACGCCTGACAAGATCCACAGCGACGGGAACGTATTCGAAGAAGGCTGCGTGAGGCAGACTTCCCAGCAAGCAGAATGCGAACGAAACGCGAAGGAAACGCGAGATAATTACGCTTGTTCGGCTCAATGAACAGTACGCTGAGGTCGTTCCATTCGGCTCATTGAACAGTCGCTCCACATCTTGCTCGTTCGACGGGCAATCACGAGGTCTCATGCTCTCCCTACAGTATATTGATGTAGTAAGGTAGCTACACGAAAGCAGAAAGGACAGCGCAGTGACGTCTAGTCTTATCGGTGAATGCTTCAAGATGCTGTTCTGGACGCTTACATCCTTGCATGAGTCTCGTCTGGCCGCCTCTGAGTTGATACCGTCAACTTCGAGACGGATAGTACGATTGCCGGTGTCCAACAGGTTGATGTTAAGAGGAAGCAGAATGGACACGATCTATCGAGAGGAAGTGGTACGGACACGATCAGAGTGCTTCGCGACTGCAGCACGCCGTATGGAGGGGCAACGAATTGATGAAGTTGCGTTGGTTGAGCTTGGCTGAAGCGAGCAGACGTTTGTTGCCTGCTGTAAGGTAGCTTTCTTTCCTTCAGCTTCCTTTCTTCCACGACCATCGACACCACAACACTTTCATCTCGCTATCCACCAGAACGGACACCGCCATCATCGTTCGTATCGTATGAGGACATCGCAGACAACAATATCGGCGCCTCGCTGCATACTACTCCCATTTCGATCTTGCTCGCTGCCGCCGCGGTGCTGCTCGTCTAACCCAAGCCAAGCCCTGAAGACGGCGACGACATGCCTTCAGCTACTCATACAGTATGACAGTGAGTATCATATATCGACTCCTTTCGACCGGTCCAAGCTAACATGCGAACAGATCATCGATGGCTGATCAGCTTTCCAACACCGCCGATCAAACGTCGCAGGAGAAGCGCGGCAACATCCATCACACCACGAGGGGTTTTACCAGCGTTGCAAGAAGCTGCTTTGGCTCTGAGCTTCAATGTTCTAGCGCTTCACAACGTCGGAGGCACATTCCTGGCATGTCCTTCACAAGCGTATCCAAGATGTCAACAAATCCGCAGCGCAGCGACAGTCTCTTCCTTGTTCATCAATCGAGGAAGCAATGAGTATGCGAATTCCTTGCCACTGTCAGTACTATACTCAAGGCTAACATCATGTCCTCGATAGGCACCTACCCGTTCAAGGTCTCAGAAACGCATCACTGAGCTCAGCTCGGCCATGCAGCTCTCAGCGCCGTGCTTCCATGCACACTCGGTACCAAGAGCCTTGCGCCCCTGAGTACGTGCTTCCGACCGGCATTAATCCATGTCTCGCCTCGCTTTTGAGCACATTGAGCGTCTGGCGTAGAAGCTACAAGAGCAGCGAGATCATGGACACCATAACTTCTTCCATCATGGCCAACACGTCTCCGATCGGACTCCCGCGTTCTAGCTGAATTGCGAACACCACACACTACTTCAAGAAGGATCTGTGCTGGACGTCAAAGACAACTGTTTTTCGGGAAATCTGCAGACCTAGGACTTGGGTGTCACTCTTTACTGCTGCAGCAACATCTCACCTCGACGACCGCGAGCATGAGCAAGACCATCCATGTAGCGGATGTACGGATTCCAGCTCTACCATCAGCCGTCTGCACAGGTCCCAGCTTCATCATCTGCACAGGTCCCGGCTTCACATCTGCTCAGATTCCGGTCTCACCACCTGCACAACCTTTCACCCCTGAGCCAGCGGCAAAATCTCCAGAGCCCTCTCGCCGCGTGCACAGACTCCAGTCTTCCCGGCCCCATCTACCTTGTCTCCGGCTTTGCTCGTCTTTTTGACACTTCCGCTTGCCTCCGAAAGTCTTGTCGGCCGCGCAACGATCTTTCGTCACGACTACCACAGCGGGAATGAGATCGAAGGCCGACTATATCAGCATCCGCATACCTCAACACATCAATCGTGGGAACTACGTTAGTGCCAACCGACAAGCCGAAGAACGCCTTTGCCTGCGCCCTTTCCGGCATAATTGCCAACACGACTCGTGGCTTCAGACAGCACGCCAATCGTTTATACAATCCTCCTCCATCACCTGTCAGACCACCCACGGGGACTCGACCGTTGCTCCGCCAAACTTTGGCAGCAGAAAGAGAAGACAGGTGATGGATCAAACCCGAACCATCCGCCAGACAAGCACGGGGACTCAACCGTCGCTCCGTCATACTTTGGCAGCGAAAGCTACGGCGGATGGTAAGGGAGGGTGTGGTGGACCCGGAGCATCCACCGACAAGCCGAAGACCGCCCTCGCCTGCGCCATCTCGGCATAATTGCCACGACGAAGCCGTCGCCCATGGCGATCCATCTCCCAGATCTCCGTCACGACAACGTATCACTGTACTTGGTACCAGTGTTCTGAGTAGGTTATCGTGCACCCTTCCGCAACCGCTTGTCACCTCCCTAACATTCCCACCAGACCATCTCAGTCGCACCGCGCTTCTGGTCCTCGACCGCCTACTAGACCAAGACAAAGGAGAAGTGGGACAGTCGTGCGCCGCGCGACTTCGTCAAAGCCATCGAAGACAACCGCATCCTCGACATCGCCGCCAGAGGTCGCCTGCGCCGGTAGCGCTGCGAGACTCGACCCGGCCGTTCACAACTTCCTGAGTATCGCATACTTGTTGACGGGAATCGCCTTCATCTACCTCTGCATCCACAGTGAGACTGCTAGAGTCGCCAAGGTTCGTACGTGCGCATACATGGGAGGAGAGGGCTTGTTCTTCACGATTCTTGTGATGGCTGCTGCCGCGCTCGCTGGTCGTCTGCATTGATCGCGACGAGACTGGCGAAGAAACAGCAAGGTGCCGATACATAGTACGCTTGCGTGTTGAGGTTACATGGCAAGCTGCTCGGCGGTAAAGCACAGCCCGCGCACGCATTGGACATGCTCACTGGTGCGATCTTCCAGCGTCCACCACTCATCTCGGCCGTGAAGTGTCAGCTTCGCTGAAACATACTTCCCGGTGTCGAATATCTGACGCCACCTCCGTCGTCTGTCGGACAATTTCGGGGACTCAACCGATGCTTAGCCATACTTTGGCAGCAGAAGACACGACAGGTGGCAGAGGGGAGGAACTGGGCGTAGCTCGTACAGACCTGACTGGGACACCTACGTAAGAGTGCGTAGAAGAATACAACTGAGGAAAATATCAGCCTGTCTGACGGGAGACTGCAGTCCTCTCACGACGACCATCGGCGCCATGATCATGGCACAACACACAATCAAATCACGTCCATCAACCATTATCAAGGCTTCCAGGCCATCTCGACCTCTACACACTTATCACTCGGCCGCATCAACATCACCATGCTGATTCGCTCGGGAGCTGGCCTACTGGCGCCACTCACGACGATGTCACCCATCCGCCTGTCAGACAATTTACAGGACTCAACGGATGCTTCACCATACTTTGGCAGCAGAAGATACGACTGGTGGTGCGTTGCTGAGGGCATTGATAAAGCACGCCGGCATCAATTCCGGCTCACTTCGGGAAGATGGCTCAGGTCTTGGACTCGATGGATTGGCATGTCAGAGATGTATGTCCTCCCTCGGAAAGTCAACCGGTGTGAACCTCGAAGCTGACTCTCTATAGTGTCCCGAAGCCTTGACGCTTGACCTTCCGCGGCCGAGTGGGCACAGCAGGGCGTCAACCCGAGCATCTAGTGATGTGGCATTTCAGCGGGCGTTCAGAAAGCATCGGATGCACAATAAGGCGTTCAAGGGAGTCACATCATGCCCTTTTGGCACCATACCTCGTCGGTGAACGCCAAAGAAGAGCAAGCATTGCCGGCGTGGGGTATGAGGTGTTGGTAGACGTCGCAGAGGCGGATTGGGCCGTCGCCGACCTCAGCGGCCCCGCCCTCTTCTTTGCCTCTGATGTCTCCGCCTACATAGCCGGCTCCGACAACATGATCGACGTTGGTCACACTGTTTGCTGGATTCTGGACAACTCCTCTTCGAGACGAGTTGTTGAGCGTCCGCCATACAGTATAGCCGCCGTCGATGATGTTGTCGGAGCCGGTCATGTAGGCGGAGGCATTCGTGGCAAGGAAGAGGGCTTGTATCAAAGAGCAGCGAGAGCCACGAATCAATATTGGTAGAGCCAAGTATTGCTTACATGTGCCAGAGCTATCTCTTCATGGCGAAGTAAGCTCGCTGAGAAGAGAATGGAACGGTACAGCCGGATCAAGAAACAAGGGGAGTAAGCAGCAAACAAGCTGCAAGCCCTGGAGATCAGTTTGCAGTTTTATGTACTTGAGAGCGCACAAAAGAGCGCAGCCGCAACTCCTCCCACCGAAACCACCCCGTCTCTACTCCTGCTCCATCGCCAGCTTCGCCTCGAATGAAGCAGACTCCATCACACGCTCACTAGCATAGTCGTCAGCATAGACCTCGGCAATTATCATGAACCGACAATACTTACAGCCCACGGCCGACGGCTTGCAGAAAGACCAAATCCACCACTTTTACCACAAGCGGGCCATCCTCGCCGCCCAGTTCTGTTGGGGTCACGAAGGCGAAGTCGAAGCGGATCTCGCCGACGACTTGCTCTGCGATTTGCGCATCAGTCACCCGTTCATGAGTGCGGATAGAGGTATAGTCATTCATACCAAGTGCGAGGCGGCCAGCGGCCCAGAATCCAAAGCGGTGCTGGATGCTCACGAGCATCTGCGCTTCGCCCATGAGCTGAAGGGCGGCGCGGTTCTGGAAGATGGCGTCGACGCTCATTGTTGCTGTCGTTGTTGGTCGGGAGGTTGTTGTGGTTGTTGATATGGCCACGGAGGTAGGTGATGTTCCGAGAGTGGTTGTGAGAGAGAGGATGCTCGCTTGAAAAGGTCAAGGAAGGGATTGGTCATTCCTGAATTCTGCGCTAGACGTGAAAGAAGTAGCGGGATATGGACGTGCTCTCGCTACGCGGCGCTGGGCCACTGCTTCAAATCTCGCCGCACTACGCTGAACACGTCGTCACAGCACGCGCGCCAGTGAACTGCCGTCTTCACATTGCTAGAAACATGATGCTTTCGACGGATAAAGTCTACATGATTGAAAGAAACACGCGTTCAGACGTACGGGCGCCTTGATGAGAGATACATCGGTGCATAGCAAACATGAACATAAGGTAGAATCGCGGAGGATCAAAGATCAAAAATCGCAAACCAAGCTGCTGAAGTCAAACTCCCAGAGCGGCTCTTCTTTCGCACCAAATGCTCTGATAGCATGCATAAGGTTGCTCAGCTCTCGGCCCTGATGCGGAGGAAGCGCTCCCGGCGCGAATGCGGTTGGGGACACTCCGAGGGAGATGGTTCCATCGAAATGTCTGTTGGTTTCGGTTACGATGGAAGCGAAGTTGTCCAAGGCCTATTGAGCGTCCAAATTTTCCTCAATGGACGCTCCGACCCTCTCAGTCCCTTGCCCGAATTGACTTCTTCTGAATGCAAGACACCATCAGGTCGCAGCGTCCACGACCGGACCCAGCGAGAGGCTCGAAGCCGTCCTCGTCTCGCTGCACTGCGCTGCGGGCATACAACGCTATATTCCCTGATCTCGAGACAGCGATCTGATCATGAACGGGGAAAGCATCGGCGGCGTCAAAAAAAAATGTTGCCGGCTTTGAAGAGGAACTCGCGGCCGAAGGGAGTGGCGATCATCTCGCGTAGTCCTTGAGGGCGCAGAAAGATGTAGCATTGCTCTGCGAAAGGCCGGAGGTCTTGCTTGAAATGGTTGGAGTCGAAGTACTTCTTTGAGAAACGTGTGGCGTTGAGATGATTGACCAGCCGGAGCTTGTACGCAACGTTCGGGATGTTGTCGTTCGCCATGGTAGACGCAAAGGTCGCGAACTGGAACGTCTTGTCCTCGTCGCTGCAGCGGGTACCAATGGCTGTGGGCAGAAAGAAGTTGCCTCCACGACCGAGGTGGAAGCAGTAGGCGAAGTGAAGAAGACCAATCCATTCGTATTGGAACTAAGTACTGTGGTGGAACCAAATTTGGCAAGCATCGGAGCCCATCGTTTGGAGCAAGGTGGCGGAAATTTCGGGTTTGAGTGCCGCGAAGTAGGCTCTGCTACCTCTGAGGTCAAGGACCATCTCGTGGAGCCTTGCGTCGCTGGTCGTCGATGGGCGGCCTGTGAATGATCAGTATGATGTCTCGATACCTGAAAGCACACGATCTAGCACTTACAGGGTCGAGATAATCCGGCCAGGATCCCACATTAGCGAGAGCGTATTTCCGGCTCAATTTTTCAGGACGTACTTGCGGACATCCGACCATGCAATTCTCATGAGAGCAGTCTCTTGTCCTGGCTCGAGCAGTTGCAGTAGACCGCCAATATGAAGCTTCTTTTGCATGAGGCCCTCCACCAGCTTCCCGAATTGGCCTCCATCTGTCTTCGAGACTCTATAGACATCGTGGCTGCCGTTCATAGTGGTCCAGATTGTGACTTCGGCGTCCGAGGAAGCTCTATCGTCAAGGGCGAAGAGATATGGGATGTAGATAAGAGCATTGTTGATTGAGAGGAGGAGTGAATGCGCCCGGAGAACAAATTGACTGATGGCGCTGGAGTGAATCAACCCCAGACCGAGACCATGAATTGGCGTAGCGAACGATTTTTGCAATTGGTTGAAGTGGAAGAGATCGGGCAGCCGAACACGCGCAAAGGGAGTCGTAATCTTCGGAAGGTCGTCCTCCCATGCTGTGATGAGACCAAGGTTGGCTTCATCGAGTTCGGCATGTCCTACATTACTGTCAGTGCTTGCTCCTGACTACTTCAACACTCGGTATCATACCAATCTTTTGCGACAGAAGTCACGGCTTGACGGAAGCCGCGCAGAGCAGCACGCGTCCTTCTTTGTACGGCTTGTTTGTTGGTCGCAAACACCCAGAGCATGTTGCCCTAACACCCGCAGGTCCTCCACGGAAGAAACTTCGGAGAGATATGCGCAGAAGATCTCGATGACTATAAGTCAAGACTCGCCGCAGTTGACTGAGTCGAGCATTGTTCGCCGCCAGTACTTGTAGCCGGCTTCGAGAAGAGACAGCTGATGGTAAGACGCTTGGTCTTGAAGGAATATTGTTGTACAAAGCTCGGAGGAGGGAGCGTGGTTGACGATGCACGCTGATGAAGAGACGAGGATGCCTCTGTACCCGACCGCAGCATCCACAGCGTCGAGGAACTGGAACTTGAGGTGGAGGGTTGGGATGAATTCGGTGATCAGACGAAGAACGTCTCCGTTATTCGCTTGCGTGAGTTCGCGGAGGAGGTAGTGATGGCGCATGACTCTCTGCGCCGGAGTGCGATGGTCGGGCATGCCATATCGCGGTAGTAGTAAGTGGTCTCGAGGTAATGGATTCATAGCCAAAGGCGTAGTCGCTTGGATCGAGGAGGAGTCGTTGCTGTTGAAGTTGCCAATATCCGTGCTTGGACTCAATGCTTCGTGAAGAACGGATCGAACCTCTTGCCCTCTGCAGATCGATCAGGTATTCAAGGCATCACCGCCCTAGCAAGGCGGAGCTCACAGGCAGTCGGCTTATCATCGGCGTTGGTTCAATTTACATATAAATACTGCACAAAGTTTGGCTATCTTGTCCACGAGAACGGCTGCCACCGCACCTCGTTGGGTTAATAAATCCCTGCCCGGGGGGGTTTTCCTGTCTCCTGAATCAGCCTTGCCACCTGTTAGGGAGTATGGGTTTTGCACTTTTGATCCTCGTTACGGAGAGATCAGGAGGTCCGTTTTTGCTACAGAATCCGAAGGTCGCTGATTCGAGTCCAGACAGAAGAACCTAACCTGCAGCTGTAGGCGACTCCCTTTTTGCCAGCTTCTCTCACACGAACGCGTCCACAATTCCTCGCCGCCTACCTTACCTTAGTTAAATACTCCACTGATTTCCCTTCACTGATTGCTCTTCACACTGTGCTGCTACTGAACGTGTTTAACCGTTCGATCGCTGTGGTATCGATGCTACCGCTCCACGAGGATCTGTGATGAGTGAGCTAGACACATCACCCACAGTCGGCTGATCGTCGGGGTTGAGCAATCGGCACATTAAAGCAGCAAAAACTCCGGCCATCTTGTCCACGAGAACGGCCTCGCCACCCGCACCTCGTTGGGTTAATAAATCCCTGCCCGGGGGGGTTTTCCTGTCTCCTGAATCAGCTGCCACTGTTAGGGAGCATGGGTTTTGCACTTTTGATAATCGTTCTGCTTGGACTCAAGGAGCAACCTGTTTTTTGGCGGTATTAGACATGTTTGTCCAAAGGTCGCGCGTTCGAATGGCGACGCGTCGTCTCACAAAGCGAAGGGGAGCAAACTTTTTACCCAAACTGTCATCGAGCGAATCCAGCAGCAATCAATTTACCGATGAGGATGCAAAACCACGAGCCACTCCCTTGCGCCGATGTGCTCGGAACCAGCGTATCTATGCTGTGTGGGGGATGCTACCGTAACGTTTAGATCCTGCTTGACGGCGATCCTGATGTGCTGCAGTTCTATGGTCGTGGGAGTTTTAAAAACCTGAATGCGAGACTGTAATGGCCATCCTAACGACCCGCTAGTTACATCAATGGCTACAGAAACGCGTTGAGCACAAGTCGTATGCCGTAGCAGGCTCCATTCAGCCGAGCTATCGTCCGCAGCTTTCCGCTACTTGATGCCAAGCCTTCAGCCGAGCACGACTAATCGTAGAACGCACTTCAGCAAACGATCATCATCTCGTTCAACGATCAAGAGCACGAACACAGCACAAGTAGCGCCACCAGCCATGAAGCCTTCGGACGGCCTCACCTCCGCGAGGGACAAGATCTTCGACGTTCAAGACCTCGACATCGTTAACCTCATCATCGACCACCTTCCGAACAGCTACGATCGCATCAACTTCTTCGAGCACTTCATGCCGATCACCTGCTGGTCGCACTCTTCCTTCAAGCCGACTGCGAGATCTCAAGCACTCCATTTGTCGGCGGCAAACTACTCATGCACACCAACCGCGACGGCATCTCAGCATGGAATCTTGCGCCGAACGCAGAAGTACGCCGCCAAATCTTGCGTCGGTACTTGGACAAGACAAATCCAAAACATCAAGCTGGGGCTCGACGGTTTCTGCGCAAGTTACACTCACGGAGATGGTATGTGCAGGAGGGGGGAGTCAGGTACAATCACTGTACCGGCTGTTACAGTCTGATGCAACGCCGTCATCAACTCAGTCGGGGAGAGGTGTATCTTTGTCGTTCATGCGCGCCGGGATTGTTTTGGGAGCGGTGTTCTCGGCACAAGGCACGGATGATGGCGATTCAGCGTTACGCCCAGGCTCGTGGATCTTACACAAGAGGAGCGCGTCTCCCAGCACGGTTACTGAGGCCTATATGAAAATGCTTTCAACTTCCCTGCGGTATGGCTATTTGGTACACCGGGAACAGGGTTGAACATGACTAATAAAACGAGAATGGAGCTCTGGCATCCTTTCCCACTTGTATTCGGTCGTGCTACATCTATTCGTCATGTTCAGTGAGCTGATCAGACAGTCGTGTCCCGATTCATGGTCGTGGTTGTTGCCCTCATGATTTCCTGGAATAAGGTTTCTTAGCGTAAGACCAGCTCCACCGAAAGTGAATGAAGTCGCACAGCACACAAATTCTGAAGGTCCAATTCTCAGCAAATGTCAATAGGTTCCATCAACTGTAGAGACATCACCATCAACCACGCATACTAAGCCAAACACCGCACCACAAATTCAAACTGCAAGAAAGAGAGCGCGATGGCACCTTTTGTGCCGAAAATGACGAAGCTCGAGGACATGGAGCGTCGAGTCGAGCTCTGCACGAGCCAAGTTCACGTGGTTTTCAAGCGGTACATCGTTCTGCACGTGGCTCCCAATCGCGGAGTAGTGACTACGAGGATTTTGGAGAAGATGGAAGCACTCCGGGAGGAGATCAACGGCATGCGGCGGCTTCAAGCTGTACTTGGTATGTTAGGCAAAGCTTTGTTCATTGCTATGCTCCCAACTTTGCTAACAGATACCAAGGGAACAATGGGCAATGTAAGCAGTGAGGAAACTGGCGGCAAGTTGAGACGTTTGTGCGTTTGGTGGGCTGCTTGGAGGAGGAAAGGAGGATTCTTCCGACTTCGATTGAACACGCCAATTTGAGCAATGCGGTAGTTTTGATCGAAAGATAGAGAGCGCTTCATACTTTCAATATCGAACACTGCCAGTCACAGCAACCCTGTAGATTGAGAAATCATTTCTCCCGCCGAGAGGGTCCTGAGTAGCTCACCGTCCTTCTCTTGCAGCGAGTGTTACCACCATTGATAACAATCATCGTCATCGCTGCCTGCCGGTTCGTTTCACCCCGGGCAACGACCTCCACGTGATCCAATCCCACTGCTTTTGCCAAGTGTTGATTGCAACAGCGCGCACAGACAGCTTCGTACTATATATACCCCTCTCCCCGCCCTCAAATTCCTCTTTCTCTTCTCCCCAGCGCGCCAATCTCAACAGTTCTCAGTCTGACTCGCTCACATGCAGGCAGGCTGGGGGCACATGTGGAGCTGCCGCTTCCTACTTTTTTGAACTCGATCATCGGCCGCTGGGTCTTCCCATGTCGAAGGTCACCGTGTCGCTGGTATTGCACTGCCTCCAGCTGATGCGACCACTTTTTCATCTGTCCTTTGCCTTTGGCGGAGTCCAGGAGAAGAGTCTCCTTTGCCATCATCTCACTTGGTTCCTCTTTGTCCTCTGTCGTTGGTCTCCTTAGTACTTGTGTTCCCAAAATCACCACATCGGACAGGATGTGGCGTCAAGATTTGGGTGAGCGACGGTGTGATCTGGTCTGGAGACAACCGTACGTAGGCTGTATCAGTTGCAACAACAGCCTTGCATCCAAGGGCCGGAGAGAATGTCATCACTTCGGATATGATACAGTCTGCACACATACCAGGACTGTTCCATCGAAGCATAGGCTTCTTACGCTTTTGTCTTGCGTCGACGCCTCATCACTTCCGGCGAGCTCGTCGGCGGTGCCCTGCAGCTGGTATTCACTAATAACGCAAATTTCTCCAGACATGAGCGCACTCCAGCAAGGTCACAGCAGGATCTGCTACACTTTTCTTCGACTATTCATACCACTCCCGCCGTGCTCAGCTGCCTATCGGAATGGCGCTCGGTCTGATTATGAGGGCTCTCCACTTCACGTTACGTACGACTACGCACACGCTCAGCCAAACCATCGTTCCTACCTGCCATGATTACTTGGCGACGACCCTCTGGGAAGGCACCGCCGTTGCTTGATTCTGAGCAAACTTCACTTCACCACGATCGATGTACGACCCACAAGCTACCTCCGCGGTGAGCAACGAGCGACAGGGCCGCAGCACCGAGATATCATTCGCTTTCGACAGAGCTAGAAACGTGGAGCCGTTGCCGAGACCATACAACGGACAGGCAAGATTTCCTCATACTTGAACCTCTAAGACATTCACGAGGGACATTACGATATTACTTCCAGAATCATGGCGCCAGCAGAAGCAAAAGCCTGGCAGAATCGAGAGTCACGAGCGTTGCGCGATTCGCTGAGAGTCGATATCAGCAGGAGGATCTTTTGAGGGCAGAGAAGGAACACAGCAAGCAAGACTGGATGATGCATCCCGGCACCCTCAACCACCATAGATCGCGCGAAATAATCAGAGAAGTCGAGAATACCTCAACTCCGTTCGTCTCATGACCCAGTCCGCTGTTGAGAACGAGTCCGACGTCAATACGCCAGTCAACTGCTTGTGAAAGTTTTCTTTGTCAAAGACACCACGGTAGCGCAAACATCACTCCGGATGCATTCGTTTTGCTCTGCAAACAAAGAATGGAAATTCTCGAAACTTGCCGTTGCTACTTCGCATTGCATGCCTCCACTCACAGCACGCCGGTCATTTCAACCACAATCTCAAAATGGCGGGAAAAAGGCGTCGCAGAGATTCGGACGACCCGGATGCGCCGCTCAGGGAGCGAAACAAGAAAAACCGAGAGGAGAAGGCAGCCGCCAAAGCCCTCTAAGCCAACGCTGCCAACCAGAACAACGATCCCGCCGAGCAACCTGCAGGATCTCAAGAAGGGCATGATATGCTCGATGCAGTCGATCAGCCTTCTGAGAGCGGAGCAGCGCAAGCCGAACCAGTAGCACCTCCACCCGCCCCGACTGGGGGATTTACCGCGATCAATGCGACAGGAGGAGGACCACGAATGTTCCATTTCCAAGGAAACCCAAATCGCGACCCGCCCGGAAATAATGCTGCAGAATCCGGTCATTATGTGCCTGAGGGTGCTCAAGGGATTGCACAGATTGGTGATCGGGCAGAAGATGGCGCAGAACCATCGGAACCGGGAAAGGCAGAGGCGAGCGATTTCGAACACAATGCTGGCACGGTCAACGATCGATTCGGCAATAAAATGAACAACCCTTTATTTGCGAACTTCATCAAGACAGACATTCTGCCCAAGCGGACGCATCGACACTTCGAGGAGTATCTCAAGACAATTCCTCTCGATGACCAGCTGGAGGACTCGATCTGGTATGTCAAGCAGATGATGCAAGACCGTGGAGTTGGCAAAAATTGGGAGTATACCTTACCAATTGCGTTTTATCACGACGATCAAGATGAAAGATTCGACACTCCTTGGGTCATAGAGGGTCGAGAAGACCCAGATGATTCCGACGCGACTCGATTCCTATGGCTGGTAACGGCGAAGGGTTTATACAGGATCGCGTTGAAGCCAAATACCGATCTCGACATTCAGCAGGCACACGAATTTGCCGCGATCTACGCAGAGGCTGGGCGGCTCACTCGCGGCGGAGACATGCTTGTATGTCCCAACGTTGACTGGACTAGGGATCAAGTGAACTTTCCGGCTCTGCTTCAAGATTCCAGGAATCTACTACAGCAACATGTGAACGCGGCTTGGCGAAAGGCTTTTGTCACGGCGAAGGAAGAGCTAGGCGTGAAGGCGGAAGTCGAACTACAGGCTAGCTACAAGCAGATGCGCCTGGAGAAAGAATCTGACGGGCTGAAATGGGAAACGCCGGACAAGTACCTCTGGGAAGTGAGATGGAGGAATGCTCGAAGGATATTCGAGTCGCGCGGTCCCACTGAGGCTGATCAATCGATGTTCGATTCTTTCTTGCAAAGAATGTGGAACGACTCGCAGAGGTCTGCCAGATATCACTCTCCGCCCGCCATACGTCCCGAGACGTCCTGCTCCCGGTATTGCTCGGATCTGTTGACTTTCCATCTTGAATGTCAGAGGTCGTGCATGGAGGCGTACGAGGCAGCAATTGCCACTGCACAAGCCGAAGTAGACGAGGTAGATCAAGCCGCTATTGAAGCCAGCGAGGTCGTTGACGTCGAACAGGCGGACTCGAAGATTCGGAACGGACCATCGCCGGCCAAGTCCCTTGCGGATATACAGAAACAACATGCTCGGCTGATGGTGGACGTGGATCATGCAGGCTGGGGATGGTACCCGGAGGATGAGAGATTCCTCCGAGCATCATTCGATGATCTGTGGCATCGGCATAGCTGTTGTCTTCGACGCCATGGCATTGATTTCGAGCGTATCCTCCACCTGTGGGACCCAATGAGAGGCTTCAATGAGCCAGCCTTCCCTCCCGAATGGAGGGAGGGAATTTCCGCTGAAGGCTATGTCACAAATGCGATAGTCCCTGCGGTACATAATGCGTGTCTTGCCCAGTGGGACGCAGAGATCATCGACTTGCGAGAATCGATGGAGCAGGGGACTGACGATCAAGCCACACGCTACGAGACAGCAAAAGGAGAGATGGAACGCTTCGTCGCAAGCTTAAACATCAAGGCATACGGTCCCGGACTCCTTCCTTTCCACCTTGACTGGAAAGCCGCCATGGATGTCTTTGCTCCAGACACAATCTCAATGGACCTGAAGCTTCGTTTCCAGGACATCTTTGAGCAAGCCAAGAACATCTACATCGAACGAGATATACCCCTGAAGCCACACCGGATTCAAGACCAGCAATCGGAACAGGACTTCTTGCTTGAGCTCGCCGATGTGATTGACGAGCAGATAAAGGAACAAGCAGGGAGCGACGAGCCCGAGCCTGATAAGCCGACACGCGCTAAGCAACTGGGGTTCGGCGGTGAACGTTCAGGTCAGGCTGGAAGTTCGCGATTTCTCGGCACAGCTGGTCAGGGAGCTTTTGGTCACGCCGGTATTTGGGGCCGGACTGACGCACTTGGAACGGTGGTGGAGAAAGTCGTTTTGAAAGAGACTTACAGCACAGCGGCCAAGGGCTTGTCTTGGGACGCTTCCTGGATGTGGGATGGAGAACCCGGCACAATTCCTTTCGCATTTTCAATCATCGAGAAGCTTGGGCGTCTACCCGATGCGCACAGTATCGTCAGGGTCAGAGGATTCGCTATCCACGATACTTTGAAGATGTATCGAATCTACATGGAGTATTGCCCGCACGGAACTCTGGACCAGCTTCTGGTCCAACACCGTGCTGTCAAGACTGGTAACCTTGATGCCGACGGAAGGCTCGTTGAAAGGCAGGACATCCGTACTACGATAACTTGTTGGGTAGACTGACAGATCTCAGCAACATGCCTGCTCGTGCTTTATGGGCAATCTTCGAAGCACTGATCGCCGCAATCCATCTTCTCCATGTCGGACCTCTACCAGGGACTCATGCAGGCGCCTTTGAAGCCAGAGAAGTACTTCACCGCGATATGAAGCCGGAGAATGGTACTTTACCCATATACCCCATGGTTGCCGTGGCGCTAACGACGGCAGTGTTCTTGGGTGCCCCCAACGAAACTGGAGCCTGGCCGGGATTGCTACCATCAAGGTACACTACCTTGTTGGTTCGAACTGTCGAACCCTGCGTTTTCTGACAAACTCCAATAGCTCGGAGACTTCGGGTTGATGGTCTCCTCGGACGATAATCAGGCCCAGGTGAAGGGCGTGGGAACGATAGGGTTTAAGGCCCCGGTAAACCACAAACCACAACTTCCGTTATATACCACCACGATACAAGCTCTGACCACTCACAGGAAACTCTTGTCGGGTCTCGGGTGTGGATCACAACGAAGAGCGACGTGTGGGTATTAGGACGCATTATGCTGACATTGATGAACCTGGACGACACCCGAACCATCCTGGACCATGGACTCGACGATATTCCAGATATACCTTCATTCAATCCCGGAATTGAAGAATACTACCCACCAGCTTTGAGCGCCATGGTGAGACATTGCTTGGCGAGACGTCCAGTTGATAGGCCGAGCGCGGGAGAGTTGTGGAGGCAAGTCCAGCTGCAGGTTGCGACTGGGAAAGGGCTGATGGGGAAGGCGATGAGGAATCTGGACGAGCGGCCAGGAGAGATGCTCCTTTTTCAACCCGAGAAATACCTTTCTTTGGCGGCGTTAGTGTAAAGGCAACTGGTTGAGATCTTTACCAAAATGAAGGACTCCGATATCGAGACTCGCTTTGCGACCTGAACGATCTTGCTTTGCCGTTCTATACTGACTTCTATACTATACTATTTGGGAGCCAGCTACGAATCCCGACGATCCCGAGATCTCTGAAGTGTACGAACAAAGGTAACCATTGTTCTCTCCTGATTATCCTCTGAACGCCGGATGCAGACATGGAAACAAAGCGAAAGATGACCGAGACAGTGAATATGTCCATCCGAGGACGAACACAGGATCCAGTCCCTCCAGTCCTCTAGGCGGAACATGCTTGATATCTCGATATGCTACCAACGGGCGCTTCAAGACAGTCTCGCCGTAAAGCTGGAGCCCCGCCGCAGTTTACCGCCAGGGACGACATACAGAATGTCCGTCCTGCGAGAAGAGTACGACGAGCGCCAACGGTACCACAACCAGTGCAGGTAGCACCGCAACCCGCGCCGCAACCCGCACCGCAGCCCGCGCAAGTGGTACCACAACCAGTGGGGGGAGTACAAGAGCAAGGGAACGAAGGCGATGTTGATGGCGAAGTCAATGATGGTGAAGACGACGACATCCCAACACGGACTGACGCGGCAGAGGTGGGCAGGAAAGGGAATGCGGATGGCTATCAGCCGGATGAGGATCGGAATCGTCCCGAAGAACGCCGAGGTGGCCAACCTGCTGCAGTTGAAGACAACAGAATCGACGAGAACAGTGGGGCTAGTGGTGCAGAGCATGGAGGCGCAGCACTCGCCGATAAGACTGTCCAGGCTGAGCAAGGGAAGAGGAAAGAAAGATCGAGTGAAGGTACACCAAACGATGATGCGTCAAGCCCTACAAAATGGCTCAGAACGGGTCCCAAGTCTTCCGAGCAGCCGAACGATAGTAACGGCATCGATCGGCAGGCTGAATATCAGACACCCGCGCAGATTCAGTTGACTGCGGAACTAGCGGATCACAGAAGAATTTTCGAAGCCAAAGGCCCACGGCCAAACATCCTTGGATGGTACACCGACCTCATAAGGCTTGTACGGGAGGCAGTCAAATTTACAGGCCATCCACTTCAGCTACCGCCAGTGACCGGGTCTTGCGCGGGATATTGTACCATGTTATCGGAAGGGTTATACAATTTTCGTAAAACCGCCGACCCAGAGATATACAAGGCTTGGGACGTCGAGCGTGCCACTCTCCCTGACAAATCGGCATTGAAAGAATGGAAGAAGCGTTACGACATCATGGACAGCCGTGTCAAAGCCGGCAAGTGGCCTTATGGGCCAGATGATCCACAAGCTCGGCGATACGATGAGTATTCTGCGTCCCCAATCGGGTTTGATGCGGTGAGAGCAGACCAGCAACCGGAAGAGAAATGGCGACAGGTCTCGTGCGTGGGCGTAGGCGCCCAAGCCACGGCAAACCTTTGGGAGTGTGAAGACGGAGCGGGAAATGTCATCAAGCGCACAGTCATCAAAGAGTCTCGGGGAAACGGCTGGAACAATGAAGATTATTGGGAAGGAGGATTCCACAATCGCTTTCCAAAAGAAGCCGCGCTTACAATGTACCTGGGCACACTTTCGGATTCATTCAACATTATCAAGACACTCGGCTACGCTACGTACGATACCCGGCGAATCTTCCGAATCTATATGGAGTGGTGTCCCCACGGAACACTCGAAGTCATGGTGAAGAAACACAGAGAAATGCTTGGTCGTTTAGACTTAAAGAATGGCAATTTAATTCAGCCGTAAGTGTAGTCCTATACATCATGTCATCGCGATCACTGACCATTCCAGGGACATTCCCGTCCGGGTCGTCTGGTCGATCTTTGAGGGACTGGTAACGGCGCTATGTTTGATGCGGCACGGGGCAAACCCGCTGCAGAACCAGAATCCAAACCCCAGACGGCTTACACACTTGGACATCAAACCAGCAAACAGTGCGTAATGCTTTCAAGTCTCACAGATGTTCTGATCGCTGATACATATGTCTCTGCAGTTTTCCTCTCCGCCCCCGATAACGACTTCTGGAAAGGCATTCCAGTGATCAAGCTTGGTGACTTTGGTCTTGCTTGCGACGAGGTGGATGCTGAAAAAGGGCTCGGTACCCTTCCATGGCAAGCACCTGTAAGTAGCTCTGATGATGCATCGAGTTGCAGTACTGATCTTGTGTAGGAGCAGCGCGGCCACACTTCAGATCCATACTCACCCAATCCGATCACGACCGCTTCGGACTTGTGGGCCGTGGGCCGGCTCATATACTGTCTCATGACCTTGGACGAGGGAGATGAGCTGACAGACCAGAACTTGGATGACGAGGAAGAATTTCCCTTTATTCCGGAGGATATACCGAACATCTATCCGGATGCGCTGATTGATCTTGTGCAATCGTGTCTCTGGAACGAGGCTAAAGATCGGCCGGCAGTCGATGAATTATGGACCGAGATTCGAAAGCATACCACCGACCCTGGACAGAGCGTGCGAGGAGTGCCGATGAATTTGAGACCGTCGAGTGCAGACGAAATGATTCTCTTCGTTAGTGAAGACCCGGAGTTCGATGAAGAAGAGGTCGAGGCTGAGGATTGCTAAGCTACTCAAGTCGCGTTGACCGCAGAGCAACTTCAGTATGTCAGCGCACGATTTGGGTGCCGGCCTAATTTATAGCTATCATTCACCAGCTTTTGCCAGTATGGATTGATTGTGCCTATTATACGGCCATTGTGAGTCCGCACCACTACCTCTCTCACGTGCCTTTCCCTTCTCCGACCAAACAAAGACCCATAGCCGGTTCCGGTGATAATGGCACAAATGCGTCGTTCCCAAGTGGTCGAACAAAGAAGGCATTTTCTGTAGGCTTCAACACTCCAGCAGAGCCTCAGCACGTTTCTCTACTTGCAGCAAACATCCATCAATCAGACACTGGCAGGCCGGCAAGAAGATCAAATCATGGCCGGATCGCAACAATCTGGTAGTACTGGATTACGAAAATTGGCTCGAATCAAAGCGCTGGGTAAATCGCAAGCGGCGAACGCCGAAGCTCCAAAATGCAACCTGGCTGAATTGAACGTTGCGGCCGAAGAAAACGAGGATGAGGATGGCAATGACGGAGATCAGAACTCGGGAGGGGAACCGGCCAGGAAGAAAGCAAAGGACAAGGAAGATTCACCGCAAGGGAGGTCCGATCGATCAGCACCAAAATCGCAAGGTCGTCCCAATGAGGGTGGCGGTAGCACGGGCCGACGTGGCACTCCTGATCAAGTCGAGGCCGGCGCTTCAGGCTTAGCAAATGAAGGTGGCGAGGAGAACGCTGGAAATGATGAGACCGAGAAAGAGCCAACCAAGATAAGCGCCACAAACCTGAAACTAAACTTGGACTACATCCGCAGTATTGTGCTTTCTGGTCACGTCGACGAAGTTCCCGTGGGTTTGGAGAAACAGATGGAATGTGTCTCAGCGATGAACGAACAGGACATGAGAAAGGCTATGAAGATCTTGCAGGAGCTTATTGGAGGATATGGCACCAGAACACTGCTGTGGAGTCTGCGTGTCTGGCCGATCGAAGCCTACATGAATGTCCCGATCCATTTCGATGGACGATGGGATGTATTCGAAGACGATGCGATTGTAACTTTTCGCGATAACTGGCGGGACACATGTATTGAAGCCCAGCGCAAGAATGCCACCCGGAGAGAGGTTGAAGGATTTGTGGACGGCTATCGCAAAGCCAAGTTCTTGCTCAAGCTTGGAGTGGAGGTCGATGTTGGAAAAACGAGTGTGATTTTGTTGACCGAAGTCGAGCAGGCAGCGTTTGAAGGTATCCATGCTGAGGCTCGAGAGTACATCCAACGCTACGACGAGTTCATCTATCCACCGGACGGCCAGGATCCATCGTGCCACCTCTTTGTGTGGCGCATGTGGGACAAGATGGATCCCTTGCGCAAGGAGTGGATCGAGAAAACTCGGGCGCTATGGTCAAACGCTTTGGACTCTGCCTCAGGCGAGGAAAGTAAAAGCCTGTATCTCCTCTATACTCAAGCGTCGCGTCACATGGAGCTCGGAGGCTGGCCTATGAGCGAGGAGTGTGTCAAGAATCAGAAAATGATAGTCCGGCACGAGTGGCGAGATCTGGAGGCTGCGGTACCAGCTAATGAGGTTGATTCAGCAGCATACGTGCACGAGCTGGGCAACGAAGCAAAAAGGCTCCTTGAAAACTTCGTGTTCATCGCACCCCCAGGCAAAGATAATACAATGTCTTGGGCGACATTCATAGACGAAACATTGCGCCCGCTCTTCGGTACGGGTGAGAGCCTTGCGTACTGGACAAAGCTGTGGCACACGACCATCGTCAGACAGCGGGTGCTCGACGAGGCCGATGCTAGACTGCTCGAAGGATTGAAGCAAGTGATGGATGAGGAACAGTCACAACCGAATCCTCCTAAACCGTATGGCCCGAACATGGCGCGGTACTATCGTGACTGGGACATTGTTATGAAAAGAGCGACGGAAGAGGTCACCAAGAGCCGTAAGAATGGTCTTTGCGTCCGCACTGAGGAGGTCACCGTGGGCCGTGCCAATGATCTTTACGTCCGCACTGTGGAGTGTCGCAAGACTTGCGGCGTTCTGATAAGCCCGATTGATTGGCCCCGTGATGTGAATTTTGAGCAGTACTGTGCCGATCTATCTGCCTATATCAGTGAACGGGTGCGAGCGATCTGGCAGCAGCATTGGCGTGAGTGGAAGACCTTGAGAGAAATTTCGGACGAACAATACACCAATCAATACAATGCTATGGTGGATGCTGTCAAGCGGGGACAAGAATACTGGCCGCCTGAAACCCCTGCACCAGAAATATATCGAGGAAAAGAGCAGGCCGAGGCTTTGGGCGTTCGGAAGTCGGATCGCAGTGGACTTGAAGGCAGCTGGAATTTTAACGGCACCCTGGGGAGTGGAGCATATGGGCACGTTGGCTACTGGACCAAGAAGGATGGCAACACCCGGCACATTGTGGACAGAATTGCTGTCAAAGAGTCGTATCTAAGCAGAACCTGGAACTTTCCAACGCACTGGATCGGCGAGGCTGACTACCACAAGCCAAGGGAGTTCTTCTATGCGCGGGAACTAGCCAGTATGCCGGAGTCAAGGAACGTCGTCAAGCCACGATCGTACGCCATTTATGAGACTTGGAGAATGCATCGGATATACATGGAGTGCTGTGAGTATGGTACGATGTCTCGGATAATGCAGATGTACATCAATGAAGATTGGCAGGTTGACGCCGACAATAATTCGATGGCATGGTAAGTCTTCCTCGATGGGATTGCCGAACGAACCTCACTAATATTGATGGCATCATAGCGAAATACCAATTCGCATGATATGGTCGGTGTTTGAGTCCCTAGCATCCGTGCTATGCTTGATGAAGAGCGGAACTCTACCTGATGCCTCGCGTGCCGAACAACCCACCTACCCCGGCATGATCCACGAGGACCTCAAACCAGACAACAGTACGTGTTCGAGAGTGATGTGACACTTCTCAGCTTACTGATGTCTGCAGTCTTCCTGTCCACCCCAAGTGGTGATATCTGGGACGGGCTACCGACGTTCAAAATTGGAGACTTTGGATTCGTGCGCAGTAACGTGGACGACCTCGCCACCATGGACCGAACCGGGACGGCGGTCTTTTTACCCCCAGTAAGTACCCCGACTTTCGGTGCCTGGGTACCTGAGCTAAATGAGTCGCAGGACCCACATCCCTCTTCGGCCGGCGACGTCTGGAGAACAGGAAAGATCATGCTCGACCTCATGAATCGACAAACCTGGCACCGGGAACGTGATGAAACCTACGACCTAAAGCTGAGGGAGCTCGATAACTACGTCGGCAATCGGTTCCCACCGTCCTTGCGGACTCTGGTGCGGGAGTGTCTCAGCATGCAACCGAACCAACGCCCCACTTGCAGAGTGGTCGATATGAAACGTCATTAATAAGGTGTCATCAATGAATCCTTAATATGACGGGCTCTTGATGAATTATGACGGGGTTACTAATAATATAAGAAGTTATTAATGAGGGTAAACATAGTAGACATAGTAATATAGTCGGTAAAATCGTCGGTAACTATCCCTATTAGTAAGGAGGTAATATCGATAGTGCGCATAAAGGTGCCAAGCCGTTATATATGAGGATTCATTAATGAATTATGACGACCCCTCGCTACTGATGACATAACATATGACGACCTATTTACTAATAAGCCGTCATATCGACCACTCTGCCCACTTGCGAGGATCTCTGGACTAGAATCCACGCCGAAGTTGCCGCCGGTCGAGGACTTACGGGCAAACCTCTGCGAGACAAGAAATTGGATCCGGCCGACGGAGAAGTGATCTTGTACGACAAGTTTATGCTCGACAGGTTGTCGTAGATATAGGACTGTCAACATTCACGTACCCCAAACCCGGCGGAGGTGGCGAGATTTGATTGGCGCAAGAAGCGGGACTTTACTTGCCTTTTCTGGCAATTTTGCAGAGCATCGTTCACACGCCATCCTGGGCAGCAGTGCGCTAGAGTTATCGTATTTCACCCAAAGTCAACTCATCCCCGACTCTTCTTCCTCTTTAAACTATCCCTCACAGCCCGAAACAATCCCCTCTCCTTCTTCCCATCCTTCCCCTCGCTCGTAGAAGGCCTTTCATCCGAGCGCTTACCCGCTGAAATCCGCTCGCCACGACTCTTGCGCCTTGCGTTCGGCGAATGGTCTCTGGTCGTGCGACCATCATTCTGCTCTGCACGTTTCTCCTGCTTCCCATTTGGTCCAGACTTCTCGCCAGCATTCGCAGTCGACTTTGCGTTGCCCACCGGAGCTCCACTTTCCGCCGCCTCCTCTCCGTTTACAGTAGACTGCTTCCTCCTCTCACTCCCATTTCCAGGTTCAGGAGACTGTTCGTCAACCATATCCCAAGACCCAGTGCGAGAAGACACCGTAGCCGTCGACCGGCTATTGTCTCCCTCACTCGGCGGTTCAGCTCCCTTGTCTGCACTCTCGGCAGTGCCAACAGCCGCACTATTCGATACTGCCAGGTCCTCGTCGGTGATAGAAGGAGCCCGGGAGTCGATGTTTCCCGCTTGACCCGTCAGTGCGTGCGAGGGACTGAATGTGGCCGCAGCGTCAGGATTCTTTGCGGTCGAGACAGGGCCGTTAGCCGCTGTACCAACGTTGCCACCCACATAATCATCCGTAATCGAAGGAGTCCTGGAGTCAATGTTCCCAGCTTGCGCCGCCAGCGTCCAAGTCGGTTGGAAATCGGCCACATTCTTCTGCTTGATCGCAGTGATTGTGCCAGCGGCGTCTTCTGGATTCCGATATGTCGGGGGCAATGGGCGATGTGGCACTTCGGCTTCTTGCACCGTGCTCTCTTGGGCAGCAGTAGGCGCAGGTCCCTTCGTCGACCACTCCACACTGCGGAACAAGGTCGCAAAAGGCCGCGGCGGCAATCCGTCTTGCCGAGCAGGCTCCGCGTTGCGATAAGGAGTCGAGAAAGCACGATGTGGCTGGTCTTTCGACTCCTTGCTTTCAACGTCCTTCTCGTCCGAAGCAGAGGTCGCTTTCGCATTGTCCAAGAACTCCGGATTGCGGTAAGAAGTCGAGAAAGCTCGATGCGCTTCATGTCCGCTCGAAACGGAAGCTCCTCTCGTACTCTCCACAAACTCCGGATTGCGGTACAAAGTCCCGAACGGTCGATGCGCTTCATTGCCCCTCAAGACAGGCGTCCCTCTCGCAGTCTCCAAGACCTCCGGATTCCGATACCCCACCGAAAACGGCCGATGCGCCTCACTCTTCACCTCCTCACCTCCCTCCGACCGTTTCGCGCGAGGTTCCTGCTCAAAAAAGTCCGCATTCCGATGTGTCACCGCAAAAGGTCGATGCGACCCATTCCCTTCCTCGTCTCTGCTCGCACCAGCGAGCGCTTGCGAAGAGAAAACAGCTTCACCACCTGGATTGCGATAGTCCACCGCAAAGGGTCGATGAGGTTCATTCGCCGAGTCCTTATCAGCAGAGTGCGTGGGTGAGAGGTGCCGGCCAGATGTGTCGGCATTGCGGTAGGTACTTGAAAATGGTCGATGAGGTTCGTTGATCGCTTGCGGTGCAGAGCGGGTGCTGTGGTAGGCTGGCGAGGACTTTGAAGCGGTGGATGGGAGGAGGGAGGCGAAAGGTTTCGCCTTTGCCTTGGTATCCGTGACGGCGGTGGTGGGTGCAGTATGAGCAGGCGAAGACGTATCGGCGACGGCAATGGGGAGTTTTTCTGCAGCAGAAGCGGTATGCGAAGAAGAATGATCTTTTGAAAAACTAGGTATCACCCAAACGAATTAACACTTCTATCCCAACACCAGCGATTCCAAAGCACAGAAGAGCAGCAAGGAATCCTCTCACCTACTTCTTCGCCTTATAAACATCCCCCGTCCTCCTAATCTCATCCGCCTCATCCTTGCCCCTTCCCTGCTTCTCCAACTCCCTCACGAGCGGCAACACCTCTTTTCCAAACTGCTCAATCTCACTCTCATAATGCAAGAAAGCCGTCAACAAAATGCTCACCCCCAGACTCTTCAACAACACAATCCTCTCCGCAATCTGCTCCTTCGTCCCAATGAGCTTCGTCTTGAATCCATCATTATACTGCACCAGATCCTCAAACTTGCTATTCGCCCACATCCCGCTCTTATTCCCCGTCGAAGATCCCGCATTCTGCACCTGTTGGCGGAACCCTTCCACCGCCTCCGGGTCCGCTTTTCCTTGAATCTCCTGCAACACGCGGATGGCTTCCTCTTCAGTGTCGCGACAGATGACGAAAGCGTTGAGCGCGAAACCGACTTGTCCCTCGCGATTGTGTTTTTTCGCGCGCTCTTTGACGTCGCCGATTTGTGCTTGGAAGCCTTCGAGCGTGTTGCCGTTCATGAAGTAGTAGTCGGAGACGGAGCCGGCGTTCTCTTTGGCGTCGTCCGAGTTGCCGCCTTGGAAAATTTCCGGGTAGGGCCGGCCGGGGAGGTTGAGGGGTTTGGGGTTGAGGGGGTAGTCGTGGAATTGGTAGAAGTCGCCTTTGAAGGAGAATTTGTCTTGCGTCCAGATACCCTTGAGGCATTGGATGAATTCTTTGGAGCGGCGGTAGCGTTCGGCGTGGTCGAGCCACCATTGGCCGATGGAGGTGAACTGGAATCGAGGTTAGCATGAGACGAAGTGAAGTGAGGAGAGCGGTGGGCATACCTCAAGCTTGAACCAGCCGGAGACTACATTCACACAGACACGCCCGTCGGTGTAGTTGTCAATGCTGGCGACCTGCTTGGCCGCCACAGCAGGATTCCATGGTCCGGGCAGCAATGCCACAATCAACTTCAGCCTCTCAGTGTGCATGAGCAACGCCTGCGAGAAAGTCACAGGTTCATGCTGGTTGTCCGCACCGTACCCAGCCATAAAGCGGATTTGCGACAGCGCATACTCGAAACCAACTCTTTCTGCAGTCTTCGCATACTGGATATTGGACTTCAAATCCCAGTGCGTGTTCTGCTTGATTTTGCTAATGACCAGTCCGCCAGAAACGTTGGGCACCCAGTAAGCGAAGCGGATGCGATCGGGGTCCGAGTTGACGGAGTCGGCGTAGCTGAGGTCTGAGCTTGCAACGTCAGTCGCGGCGCCGATACCGTTGGGCAGAATGCCGTTCGAGGGCGAGGGGGCCTCAGATTTGTTCTCGTGGTCGATGGCGACGACGATGCGCTTTCCGCCGATCTGTCCAGTGCGCATACGGTCGAGAGCATCGTTGACGCCGGATAGACCGCCTTGTGCGACTTCGACCTCTGGAAGCTTCAAGCTGTGACGGATGAGGAGATCCTCAAGCCAAGTGGTAATGGCCTCTCCAACACCGGGAGCTTCGTGGAAGATCTTGATGGGGACCTTGTGGTGGACGACGTTACGGCCGACAGATTTGGGGAGGCCGGTTAAGCCGAGGAGGTGGGACTTCAGGCCACTGGTGTTGGTGGTGAGAGCTTCCTGGAGAGACGTCGCCGATTCCTTACCATTGCAGTCGACACCAAATCGGAGCTTGCCGCCAGTGACAGCTCTGAGAATCTCAATCGCACGCTTGTCGTCGTACTTGTCCACGAGGAAATCAGCTCCCAGCTCAGTAAGACGTCCGCCTCCACGAGCAATGTCGGCGATGCAAGCGACCTTCAATCCAGCAAGCTTGGCCAGCTGCAGAGCAATCTGGCCAGTTGTGCTGTTGGCTCCCCAAATAGCGAGCCACTCGCCAGGTTTTGGGCGCTCAGAGTCTTCAATACCCGAGAAGATCTCATCACGAATATCCTCAGGCACATCGCTCTGCCTCAGCTGGCGGACAAGCTTAACAAGATCCGGCCCACGAGGAGCACCGCTAATGCTGGAGAAGTCCAAGCCAAAGCTGATACCCAGTGCCACCGTAGCAGCCACCCACGCCACGCCCAGCGCAGCTCCTTCCTTGACGCTGACGCCTTGGGGTATCCTCGTCACATTGTAGTCTGTGGTAACAACATACTCTTGATACGCCGCCTTCCTCACATCGCGGTAGTCGGTGGATGGGCCGAAGACGACGTCACCTTGTTGGATGCGGGAATTGGTGCGTGGAGCCCGGACGACGATGCCTGCAAAGTCGCGGCCGTTGACCCACGGGTAGCTGGGCTGGCTGAAGCCATAATCGGCGCCCTTCCAGTCGACTGGATTGAGGCCAATGGCGAGGACTTGGACGAGGATTTCTCGCTCGCCTTGTAGGTCAGGGATGTCCTTTGACTTTTCGAGCTTGTACTTTTGGCGAGGGCCATGCAGGAGGAGGAGGTCTTGTTGGGGAGCGTCGAGGCGGAGGAATTCGTCGTCTTGTTTCGAGCCGTGATAGCCGTTGCTGTTGCCATTGGTGTACGGGGTGGAGTTCAGACTGCCGTGACCAGACGAGTTGTAGCCATTGCCATTGCCGTATGGACTGGCGGTACCGCTGAGAGTGCCGAAGCTGCGAGTCGGTGGTGTGGGCGCTTGTGATTTGGAGCGGCCGCACTCGTGGTCGGGTCTGAGGGAGATGAAAGGCGAGTTGCTGAGATGGGAAGGCATCTTTGCGGTGATTGAGGAGAGGAAGAGGGAGAAGAGGAAGAGGACGAGAGTAAAGGTAGCAAGATGAACAGGTTGAGGGCCGAGCAACCAGAACAGCAGCAGGGAGAGGACTGGGGGCATGCGGGTGGACGAGGGAGAGGCCTAGTAATGAGTGGAGTTGACTTGCAATGTTGATTGGGGTGTGAGAGGGAGAGCGAGACGAGGATGTCGCTCGTTGGTGCCTTTGCTCATCGGCCGTGTGAATGACGGAATCGGCGGTAGAAAAGTGTATTCTGTCCCACGCCGGAAAGTCGTGCTCTCGTCTCACCAAAAAAAAATCCTACCTGTCCACCAGCGAATCGCCGTGCTGATCGAGACATTTGGCCAGTTTCTCACCAATTGATCGACCAGTTCTGCCCCCGAGGTCGTCTGCTTTGAGAGGAATAGCCGGACAGCGGGAGCGCAGTAGAACTACCTTGGTCGATGGCGTGCTTCGAAACCCCGCCATCGCTATTGCCTCGACTCAAAGTCAAAAGCATGTGATCCGGCCAAGGCATTGGGTGATTCCTCTCCGATGTCTCCATCCATGCGAGTGTCGCCATTCTCCTGATATATGGTGTCGTCGAGAGTTCCTTGCTGCAGTGTGCACGCGTGCATGCGATCTGCAACGATCGTTGGGCGTTCGCACCTGGTCATCGTTCGCATCTCACACCACGAGGATTGTCCGCATCGACGCTCTCTCTTCCTGGTCGCCCACGTCGTCCTGCCCTGTACAGGTCTCGTATATCCGATGCTCCTGCTACCGACAACTCGTCTCACACTTCCGGCGCTGTGTACCCTGCCACATTCCACGAGGAAGTCGGGGACATGGTCGGTCTGATCGGTTCGTCGTGTCGAAATCGGCGATGCGGTCTACGAGGGCGTTGGAAAGTCCGTAGAGTAATGATATGGCATGCTCGAGTACAGACGAGATGTGGTTCTGGCGATGGACGACGGTGAGGTGTTTTCTGTCTCCTGATTTCAAGTCCTCTCACGCTCGGGCGCGTATTGCGACCTCACCTTGTGCCGCTTGGCCAAAAGTCGCGCCCTGAAGTCAAAAGTCGGAGTCTCCAAGATGCAATCGACTCCGGAGAACACCTGACAGAGAACAATGGTATGTCGTCCCATCATGAAGATGGCGACTCATACGCACAGAAACCTGTCGATTGGCAGACCCCGTCGCATTCATCTCGCAACCGACATCCGTTACACGACATGTCGTCTTCCTGAGCCATCGAGAACTTTACGCACAGCTCCTGCTCAATTGGCATGGTCAGTCTATTCACCTGGACCGTCCTTGACCATACATCGATGTTGCATCATCTATTTCCTTCCTTGACGCCCTCGGCGGCCTCTCTGAATAGGTCCACGAAAGGAGATTCGACGTCTTCGGCGGCCTCTTCGAACAGGCTCACGAATGGGGATTCGGCACCTGCGCCATCTTGACGTTCTTCCTGGGATGAGATGCTGATCGAAGCTGCATGTGTTTGAGACGACTGAGGTGTGGAACTGCGAAAGAGTCGGTCAAGCGGCGTCCGATTTGCAACTTCGCTGCCGATCTTCGTGCCATATCCTCTGCAATTCCGGATGCTTAATGTTGGTGTGAGTTCCGATTCATTGTGTGCCGGAAACTCTTACGGAAATGATTGGATCTTGTACGTACAGATTTCCATCGATTGGTATGGCTACTTCCACTCGCCTCGACTTCCATGTGAAATGCACAAGGAATTATCTCTCCGGAAGAACGACAACTTGTACGTATGGATGTTCATCGATTGGGATGGCCACTGTCACTGGCTTCAACTTGCATGCGACAAATCGGTTCGCAGAAACAACGGCCACTGATGCATACAGATGAGACCCCACCGGCATGGCTATCTCCTACTACTTCGATATGCTTGCGCAGGAGAACCATGTTGCTTCTCGCGGAAACGATAAGAGCCTGTACGTACAGATGCCTATCGCTTGATATGGCCACTTGCTCACGGCTCAGCGTTCCAGGCGGACTACACAAGAAATCGTCTTACAAAACCAACGGCGCCTCGTACACACATTTGACACTCCATTGCCATTATCGCCTCTGTCCACCACGACATACTGCTGATCCGGACGCAAGAGAACCGCAACCAAGCGAACGAGCTCACCCTTGCGTGGTAATCTATCGCAGACGAGCATCTGGATAAGCCCATGCACAACATATCATCTCACTGAAACGATAGGTGCTCATACGTACAGCTCATGTTCCACTGTTATCGTCCCTTCTAGCCACCTTAATATACAACCGAGCCAGGCGCACAATGACCACTCCTAGGCGAACGAAACTACCCTCGCGTGATGGTCCAGGCACGGAAAATATCGAGATCAAAGCGCCGGGTTTCGTGAGCGGAGAGTACTACGCCATCGTCAGTAAACGAAGTCAAGGACGGCATGAGGTGGACGCACGAGCGACACACTCCGTCTTCCGACCTGGGGCAAGCACAGTCGTGACAGGCTCTGACGCTCATCCCAAAGATCAGTGACGCTTTTACCTGGGCACTGTCCATCCATCAAGCCGAAGCAGAAGTCTTACATGCTATCCATGGCAAGCGCTTGGGCCTGGGTTGAACCGCCGTGCTGCGTTCAGACTTCTGAGTGCAGTCGGTCCAAGAAGCAACCCTTAATCATTTCTTGTGAACTTGCATGAGCTCTCTCTCCGTAGATCAAGGGTGTAATTACGACAAACTCATCGGTGACTTCGGTAACAGCTTCGAAGGTCTTGCGCGGATCAACTGCCCGGGTGGTGAGCGACGACAACGCGGAGAGGGAGGGGATCTCCGGCGAGAGGAGGGCCGGCCACCAAAGACGGGCAGACGGGCGGCGACGAATGGCGGACCATTGACAGGCAGGACGCCCACAGCAGAAGCATTCATGGCTGGAGACACCGGGGCATGAGTCCTTCCCAGGACGAAACTGGTTCCGGCGTAGGCGTTACGCTGTCCAATCACGAGGAAGTTATCCTCCTGCCTAGCGTCGACTCCTATCTTCAGCTTCAATTCGTCCGGGAAAGCGTCAATCATTTCGCGCATCGAATGTCCAGGGCTAATGCCGAAAGGGGAGGCGATTGCCGCGGATAAGGAGCGCTTTAGCGATAATGTGAGGGCGGTCGTTCTCTCGGACTAAGGCAGCGGCACGCAACATGAGACCACGACCTGCCGCGAGGTTTTCTTCAGCGGCACGCACATCGGAGAACGCTACGCAATTGTCAACAAATGAAGTCGAGCACAATATGGAAAGTACGTACGAGCGACAACGAGGGGGGGGAATGGGTCTCCGGCATGAGGAGCAGGGAGACCAGTGGGGACGAACGCCGAACCAACGACAGGCGGAGCGACCGGGGCAAAAGTCACCGCGGTAGCAGTCGTTCCCAAGACGTGCCCGGTTCCAACGAAGGCGCCACGAGTTGAAGCTTTGACGAGATCAGCGCGGTTCAATACTCGAGGTACTTTTGACATGTGTGGAGCGGAGCCGTCACCGTCGAGGTCCGCGAGGGTACCGATTCTGCCACGGGAGGACGCCGTACCATATGAATTGTCAGTACCGAGCAGAAATGAATCACAGGCAACATAGCATCTCACTGAAACAACCACACCACATACGCACAGCTCACATTCTATTGGTATCGTCGCTATGCTACCCTAAAAAAACACGCACGAAAAACCCCACCCAAACACCCCCACTCAAGCGAACAGCGCTCCCCTCGCCGACTCACTCTCGCGACGGGAGTTGCCCAAGAACTGGGTCTCCACCGCCGTCGCGAGGTGAGCCTTGCTCAGCGCCTCCTTCTTGTACGCCGCGTAGATGGCGGCCAACTTCACCAGGGTCTTGATCTCCCGGCCGTTGATCGCCAGCTCCGCCAGCTTGCGCACCTCCCCGGGCTTGAGAGCGTGCGGTTGGGTGCGGAGGAGGTGGTCCGCTGCTTCCGCCTCCGCGGAGATCGTGGTGCCGTTGGCGGCAGAGGGGGCGGCGGGGTTGGTGCGGCATTTGTTGAGAGCGCGCACGGAGCGCAGGGACTTGGCGGCGGTGGTGGGAGCCTTGGGAGGAGGGGAGAGGCGGGCGGCGGCTTGGGCGGCGTTGTGGGAGGTGAGGAAGTTGTTCCAGACGGAGAGGCGGGAGGCGGCGTCGAGGTCCTTGTACTCCAGCTGGATGTGGATGCGGGACTGGAAGGCTGGGTCGAACTGTGCAAGTTTTGGTCAGTATGTGTGCGGTATGGAGATCTCAGCTGTCTACTCACGGTCTCCACACGATTGGTGGTCAAGAACATGATGCCCTCATAGTACTCCATCACCCGCAGGAAGATGGTGACGAGCTTGTTGCGCTCGAGCTCGTGGAGGCTGCGCTTCTCCAGAAAGACGTCGGCTTCGTCCAGGAGGAGGATGGCGTTCCAGCGGGTGCACATCTCGAGCACGTTGCGGAGCCTGCGGTCGACGGCGCTGGGATCGGTGCCGAGATCGCCGGACGACATCACATACAGCGGGACTTGCATGCGCTCGGCGACGGACTCGGCGGTGAGAGTCTTGCCGACGCCAGGTGGGCCTGCGAGAATTATGTCAGTACATGTGCCTGAGTCAGGGGATGAGCATGAAGGAAGACGTACCACACAACAGGAAGATAATGCCTTTGCCCTTGCCACGGATGACATCGTCGAAGTTGTGGTTCTGGCTGGAGGTGAAGCTCAAGACGAGGTCTTTCAGGTTGTCGGGAAGGATGAGGCTATCGAATGCGCCTTCACTGAAGCTGATGTCGGACACGGCGTTGACGAAGAATGTCAGCCACATTTTCTCCTTCAGAGCGTAGCCGCGGATTTCCGGACCAAGCAGCATCTTTTGCTCGTCGGTGAGTGGAGGGTGGTCGCTGACATCGAGGTCGTTGCCGAGAGAGCCATCGATGGGCATGTTGCCAGCGTCGTGGTTGTCGGAGAAGATGACGCTGCTGTAATTCGTGTGGAAATTCTTCGTGTTGGTGTAATGGCGTTGGAACTTCTGCATTCGCTTCACCTGGCTGCTCGTGGATGCACCATAGTTGGCTTGCTGCTCAACCTCCTCGAGGGATGGATCGTTGCCCGCATCCGTAGTCGAATCCTTGAACGGAGAGACATGCACGGCGAGGTTCGGGTTGAACTTGTTGAACCCACCGGCGTCGATGACCACACGGCCTTGGACGCTCATTTGGACCTTGTTTCGGTTGTGATCGAGAGTCCAGCCAACACCGCTGTATTGACAGAAAGATTGGCTGGCGAAATCTTCCACACGACCTCCGCGCTCGATGAGGTTCTTTTGCAGTTGTTCCGAGTCCTCGTGGTACTGCAGTGGGTACGCAGGAAGCGCAGTGATGGGTTGTGTACCTTCAAACTCGGCAATCGTGAGGGTCAGTCGGTTCATGCCGAAGCGCTGTCCGTCGAAGTCGACAAAGTTGGCCGTCACATACAAGTAATTGGCATTGGTCGTTGCGTCTTTGCCGTACTTGCAGCTCTTCACATGCATTGCGCGGTCCTGACTGTCATGCTTTGTGTAGATGAGGGAGTTGGGCTCGAGGAGCGCCCAGAGGTGTTCGTAGGTGACGACGCCGTTGTCATGCATGTCATTGATGGAGGCGAGGACGTCGCTGAATTCCTTGGTGAGCACATTGTCGAGGAGCTCGGCGTGCTCGATACGGGCGCAGTCGGAGGATGAAGGGTCGCTGCGTTTGCTCTGATCGACTTTGAGCTGAGTGATGGTGGTCTTCAGCTGACTCCAGCGGTGGATGAGAGGCTCAAAGCGACCTTTGAATTCGAGGCGCTTGAGTGTGGTGGTGACGCCGGGGTAGTCGGCGAGAATCTCGCCAAGCAACTCGCGGAGGTATGGGCTCTGGACGACGATGGAATGGAGCTCGAGCGTCTTCTGCGAGTCGAAGAAGGCTGGAAGTGTGTCAGTGGGAATCAGAAAGACAGCTATTTCGTTTCCACATACCCTTTGTGCGCCTCAAGATCAGAGCCCACTTGGCTGAGTCTGCATCTTCTCCGGGAGCTTCGAGGTCTTTGGGGAGTTCGGTGGTCCACTGGTAGCGACCATGAATGTCCTCGCTGCCACTGTAGAGTTGCTTGAGACCGAGTGTCTTGCCAACGTCTTCGGGATCGATGGGCGTCACAGTCGGAGCTGGTGCGCTCTTACCGGTGGCGTTGTCGGTGGTTGTGCTGCCATTCTGCCGTGCGATGCTTGTGAACTTGGGATCGATGAGGCTAAATAAGGTGTGCGAGTTCCAGCCGCTGTCGTCCATCATCGACTCATTCGTAGGTGCGGCAGCCATGTTGACGGAAATGGTTGCTGGATGAGTTTGACAAAAGTGGAAGATGGATTGTTGATGCAGATGCAGAATTCGCCTGCAAGCTGAAGTGGACCGCTTTAGGCTGTGCATGTGCAGCTGCAGGGATTGCTTGCTTGGGACCTCTATATGCAGTGCGACCTCGGGCAACAATCAATCGAGGCGGCCTCATACACCTTTTGTGTCTCCTTCGGCAGGGATTTGATAGAGTAACGAACACGATAGAAGAGCGAAATCCTGACGAATACAATGATGGCAGCTTTGGAGGCACCAACGGCGCAACAGCAGGTAATGATCATGACAACGCCAACGATCGATCGTCGCACATGTTCCTCACACTATGCAGGTTACGACATCCATTGTATCCCTTACCTTGAGTTCAAGCATCGACGCCGTTGCAGGTAGATCATTGCCGTTGTCATGTTGTCGCTGAGCGCTCACAACTTTCGCCATACATGCACGCAGCACAATCGTCACAAACTCTGCCGAGATCTTCGACTGCAAGATTGTCACATATCGTGAGTACAAGTACAACTTTCCAACTTGCCTCTTCTTCAGACCATACGAAGCCCATGTGGAAGCTGCGACATTGTTCTCGCTCTCTTGACATTGTCTCAAACGATGAGCCTTTCCCTCGATCAATGGTTCCAAGGATCAAAACCCTCTTTGCCTCCGCTTCCAACGATCGAGTCCAGTCAGATCGAGTATTGCATGCTCATGAGGAACTCCTTGCAACTTGAGAGCAGCATGACAGATCGAGAACGATCGGCTGTCCAGTAGTGGTCGGCGGACATCGTTGAGTGTTCGGATCCTCGACAGCATCAGCAGCAACTCTGGCTTTAGCAAAGTTCAACGAAGAATTCAAAGAAGACAGTTCTTCTCAGATACTGGAAGGTCAGATCTATCATGCCTGAACGCCAGGAAGATTGTATGATCGACACAACGCAGATCTCGCTCAGCAGCAACAAGCTCCGCTCAAAACGAAGCGAACCGGATGAGAAGGAGTACTTGCTCGCTGGTATGGTATGGTATGGTATGTATCCACGACTCCTCTCTGACGCCTCTTTCTCAGCTGCTGCTGCATTGCTTACCCTGTTTCTTCTCCATGCTCTTGTGACTTGCGTACATCCCTTGACCCCTTTGCCTTTACTGTATTCGATCAGACTCTGATACTCTTTGTTTCCTGCTCTTGTCCCTCGTCCCAGTGTCCTCACTCGGATCTTCAAGACTTCCACGCTCTTTCTGCGCTCGGAAGACGCTGTAGTTGTGCGATGGGTCGACGGGCATGCGTAGTCGTTCGGATGATGCGTTCGTTTCGTGGATGCGGAGGTCTTTGGTGGATTCATGGGCAGATGGCGCGGTCGTTCGGACGATGCGTTCTTCTCGTGGATGGGGAGATGGAAGGGAGATGGGGGTCGGAGCTTTCCAAGTTGTGATCGTCGGATCGATCGATGGACTGGATCCGAGACGAAGCTGATTTGGAAGAAGGTGTAGAGGACTTGCCATGAACGATCCCATGGGAAGATGAATACTGCTTGTGGGAATATCGATCATCAATAGGGAAGAGCGAAGTAGGGAAGCTGACGGAGTGTGGAACTTTGGTCAAACCCGAGCTGCAGTTGTTGTGACAGTGTATGAAGAAGGACTGCTGGAACTGAAAGAGTGAAGCTGTGTTGACAAACCAAACCTTGCTGCTTCTTCGGTCGTTCACCAACTGTTCCGAAAGACTCTGCTATTCGCTTTGTTGAAGCAAACGTTTCGGCGACGAAGTTGTTGTTGTGAGTCGAGACGTGGCCAGACCGATGATCGAACTTGCCGGACCTTGAAGACAAGGACCCAAGGTAGATGCTGGAAGTATTCCGTTCCCTTGTTTCCCATATCTGCGGCGAGATCGTCCACGCTAAATGCCTCTGAAAGACCAGACTCTTGTCCGCGAAATGTTTCTGACTTGCGACTCCCTTCTGGTCTTACCCCTGCTTCGACCTTTGCCGACGGCAGCTCGTCCAAGCACAGGCGTGCCTAGCGAGGGCAAAGTGCGTCTTCCAACCGTACCCCGTGACCACTCGTGGGTGAATGGCTTCAGCGCTTAGGTGCAAAGTTGACCGCCTCGTTCAGTCTGACATCGACAGGCATTGTGTCTCCAGTCTTGACTTCGGCCAGATCGCTAGGAACAGTTCCTTGCGTGCTTGCTCCTCGTGTTGACGGTAAAAACGTTGCGTCGCCGTTCATCTGTCGTTTGACAGCCGTTTAAGACGCGCATCTTCATCCTGGCGGAGTTGAAGAGGCCGCAGAGGAACTTTCGGCAGGTTCGTACTTCGTAGTTTTCTAGGTCCTCCTTCTTGGCGACGAGCTTCACACCTCCAGATGTCGACAAAGGACGAGCCTGACCGTATGTGGGAGCGACAGCAGTGTCTTTCTAAGCATTGTCACAGCCTTGCGGACCTATGGTATGGGCACTCGTCCTGCTAAGTCCTGGATCACTCGAAGTATCGCCTCGTAAGACACTCCCTTGTATGATTTTGCTGGTCTTGCTGAACTCCCTGCACTTCATGTGGTTCGTGACGAGGCAAGAGGGGTGGATTCAATTGGACAAGAGATGGGGTCTTTTCAAAGCTTCCGATGATGGGGTCTTGTTCGTGAGCTGATGTTCTTGACAACGGCTTACCTCTTTCATCCGCTCACCGTCGATGGCCAGGTGTGAGCCACGTGGACTGCTTTCCCCGTCATTGTCCATAGCAAATCTCGCGCATAAGAGAACGCTTTCACGTCCTGGACATTCTGTGGCTTTTTCACTCGGAGATGTCGTTGTTCTGAAAACAGGATTGTGTTTGAGCGGGCCTGTCTTTTCTACACGCCTAGCCATGAGCCTACGTACAGCTTGTGTGCGTCGCTGTATTCAAGGCTTCTCCACGTGATGTTTTCTCCATTTGATGTTGTCTTCATTGTTCGGGACGGACGTCCAGCTGTAATCCACCGGTGAAGCCATATCGTTTGTGCTCTCTGAACAGTTCAGTCGCAACGAGAACGTGCTGGAATGATGTTGCATATGGCTGGTAGTCGCGTCTGTACCAACGAGACGACGTGATCCCAAGGGCTCGTTGAGCACGAGCAGGCGTTCGATCGGGGCGGGGTCAGTGTAACGGTGTAAGTGGTGAAGTCAAGCCTCGAGACGCTTTCAACATCAACCTGGAAATGGTCAGCGAGGTCTTGGGAGAGGGTAATGAGCATTGTCGTCAACAAGTCCTGTCGAGAATCATTGCTTGAGGTGAGCACACGGCGCTGAGAGTTGTGCTTGGAACGTGGAGCTGAGTGCCTCATCTCTGGACTTCACGACGATGAGCTCAAGGGCGTGTTGGTCTGGCGCAGTCATTGTATTTTGGTGAATCTGTCGGAGTAGAGCGCAACGCGCTGGTGCTGCTTGTGTTGATCGTTATGCCTGGTCAGGAGGCTGTCTTGTTCGAGCAGAGGCTGTAATGTGAGCAATGGGAGAACCACCAATGCATCCCCGTGTTTACAAAGTACGACTATCGGAGTAATACCGGGGTGAGATTGAATGACACTCATATATGCTGATTCTGCAGCCATTTCCAGCCAACCAGTGAGCGCGCTGGTTGGTGGTAACTTACGCCTGACTTTAGAGTCCAGTACCTCATATGGGTGCAGTGGCGGTCGTAGAGTTACATTCAACAAGAACCTATGCTAACAATTCACAGTCACCCTCCTCAGCGGGGGCTACCACGAGTACCAGGGTTCGACTCCCTGAGGGCTTGCATTGGAATATCATGCATTGGTAACCATTCGGTTCAGACCGCGACTTCTTTTTTGCACTTTCCTCGGTGGTTGTAGGAACGCTCCATCGAGGAGACGTCCTCCGGTGCTATTGTTTTGCTCCAGACCATGATGCCAATCTAGCCATATCAACGATAATGGCAAGGAGACATCCATATGGAAGTGCTGCAACCAGACGAGGTCGTGGCCCAGCTCAATGTTTTGCTTCGACGAGCTTCCAAGCTCCATCATGACGAGGGAGTCTCAACTCTCAACATCAGTGAGGACTCCTGAATATTCACAAGAACAACCGATGGTATCGTTCCTTCTCGTTGAAACGATATGCACTGATGCTGATCATTTGAGGACGTTCCAATATGTCAGTCTTGCTTTTTGCCATGCGATATGCCTCCAACAGCGATTTCCAGAACTTGCTTAGCGTGAACTTTTCGATCGATCACGTTTGCTTGAAACGCGTGCTCTGTGCTGCCGTCGTCCCCGCAGCCGAGCTATTCATTCACTGCATATCGAGAGACTTTTACCGTTCCAAGACTCAGCGATCAGGAAACGCCGCCTACCTGATACCCCTTCTGGATCATCACGACCACCAGTGCCTGAACTTCTTCTGCGAACAGTCGAGCGACCAAGTCACGAAGCAGAAAGCCATGAGAATCATCGTCGCCGGTGAAGTAGAGCGAAGAAGATCAGACTTCGACACTCCGCTTCCAACTCAAGCAACCCACGCAATGGCCACAACTCCAAGCGTCTACAACATCGCCAGAACGACAGAGATCAGCACCGTTTCGGAGCCCCTTGACGATCCCAACTGGAAACCAAGCGCATGGAATGCAATACCCCCCACTCTCGACAAAACGAAAGGAGATCAAGGCCATCGCGGCACATTTGTGCGATTCAAGAACCGCCTCCGCTTGATGCTGCGAGCTGGACGTTGTCTGTATGATCGCGTGGCGCACAAAAAGGGATCTGCGAACCGTGAGAGGAACGATGAGTATCACTGAATTTGTGGCAGACCATGGGAACGAGTTCGCGGTGTGCTCGCTGTCGAAAGTCTTCCGAGACATGTCTTCGTTCCGCTGAAACGAGCACACTGACATCACTTCACTCCCTTGCCTCTCTGCCAAAGTGTCCCTCAACCGCGACCTATCACCGACCAAGTGTCTTCGGCTTTGGTGTGACAGCGATTGGACATGGATTCGAAGGAAGGGCCAGAGTTTCGGCAGCAGCAAGCCATCTTGAACATCAGCATCTCTACGACACGTTCAGTCTGTGCCATCAGAGCGATGGCCGAGCGGAGAGACGGTACGTGCGGCGGAGAAGGAAGAGCGCGGCAGGATTGTGTTCGACAAAGCAGCAGCGAGCACGGAGTCGGGAAGCAAGTAATTTGGGATCCAAAGGCAATTACATCAGAGGCCTGACTGCTGTATGAGACTTCATCGTCTTGACTATGAGGCCGCCGTCCATCGATTTGGACAAGGTGCGTGGGAGGACAGAAAGGTGAGGTTGGGAGGAAGGCCAAAGCTAAAAATGACTTTCACTTGTCGGTGCAATGTCAGCCCGAACAGTTTGTGCCTCAGGCATTAAGAGGTATCCTTTCACGCAAAGTGAAAGCAGACACTTTTCTTCCATTGTATGTGTGCACATTGCCATGCCAATCGATACGGATCCCGACCTTCAATGTATGTGATACTCGCTTTTCCATGCTACCCAACACCAATGCCACCCACAGCACCGAAGCCCGCTCAAATCGCTCGCCTCCGCCAGACCCAGCCAGCGTCGAGCATGCAATGCAAGCATGCAATGCAAGTATGCAACCAAGACCCCAACCCCAACCCCAAACTTTCACTGACAATGATCACTTCCCCGCCTGCACAGGAGGTGCACCCGCACCAACCCAATTCATCGGATGTCTCGACCCCTTGACATACCTCGTCGGCTCCCTCACCTCCCTCTGATACTCACTAATCGAACTCAGACTAATCGCAGTCCACAGCGCAAAAGCCCTATTCCCCAAGATCTGACTTGGATAAACATACTTTCCCATCAACTCAGTCAGACCCGCCCAGCTGGGGATTCCCAATGCAACCTTCAAGCGCTTAAGAGTCCGCATGTGATGTGCCTCCGAGTGTCCACTTGTAGCGCAGAGTGTGAAGAGAGCCCAGAATAGGACTTCCTCGAAGACTGTGCCGAGGAAGAGATCGGCCTGGAGGACTTGGGATTCTTCGTACCATTGGTGGAGAGGTTCGTAAGAAGGAGCGCCGTTGGCGAGGTGGAAGAAGCCGCAGAGGCCGAGACCGGCGAGGCGGATGAAAGTGTGGATTTGCCATTTCAGGTCGTCTTCGAAGATGGTTTGGGAGATGTCGAAGCGTGCGGCCGTGATTTTCCCGTACTCCCATTCGGAGAGGATTTGTTCGGTGTCGACGAGGCGGGAGTGGGAGGATGTGTCTCGTGGTACGATGTAGGATAGGCGGTAGAGGAGGTGGAGGACGTTAGGGAGGACGAGGCGTTGGGCTCGGAGCTCTTCGAGGCCGATGGGAAAAGTGCTGGGGAGTACGGGCATGCCCATTCGGGGGTTTCCGGCGGGGTGGTCGAAGAAGGGTGTTCTGCCGGCGTAGAGTGCTGAGTCGTGTCCAGAGCCTAGGATGATGTTTCTTGAGATGGGTGGTAGCGGAGGTGGACCGTTGGGTATTTGTATGCCTGAGAGACCTCCTCGGACTGTGTTCACAATGCCTGTCAAGCCGCCCATGTGAGTGTCGTACATGACTGGATCGCCGTACTCCTGTTGGATGTTAGCTATGCTCATCCGCCGACAAATGTGCATGCATGTACTTACCAACTCCCAGCCGCCAAGTAGTGCAATCGCAGTGATGACAGGGTCTTGCATGCGTCCGTCTTGACTCGACCCTCCGATGGCAGTATTGATGCTTTCGAGCGTGGTATATTTGAGCTGACTGATCAGCTCTGGGCTGAGGTTTAACGCTCGAGAAACCACAGCATGGCTTGCGGCAAGTAAAAGCAGCGCATGGAAAAGTGCAGCATCGTTCTGAGCTTGCGGCCAAAGATGTGCTCGGATATCTTCTCGTCCAGTAGAATGTGCTGGTGTGATGGTCGGAACGAACAACCGCAAGAAGTATTGCACGACTTCGGGCATTTTGGGATGCCATTTCGTGGTTGGATACACCCGGGAGATCTCTATTTCTTGAAGATTGGATGTAAGGTTGGATGAGTCGGGTTGGGGTAATCGGCTAATAGCAACTTTGGGCCTTGCTTCTTCTTCCTTCGTCTGTCTCTCCAAGGCTGAACTTGACGCAGAATTAGGACTGCTTTCATCATCGCTGACTGCCGTGGACGGAGAGCTGCCATATCTTTCGCCTTTGACGACTGCCAACTTCTTTGCTATCGTCGCCTTCCTCGCCGCCGCACTAGCTCTAGCAGCCTGTACACGAACAGCCCGCCGTGCGTCTGTGCCGACACCTCCAGAGATACCAGTCTCGAAAGGCACAAAAGCAACAGGTCCCGGACTTGATGTGCGCCGGAAGGGATCTTCCTTTTCGTCTGTCGGTGATGTGAAGGGTGATGTGTAGGGACTGTTGGTCGTTGACCGATTGCCTCGACGGCTCAGTGACTTCGGCATTGAAGTATCATAGGGTCAGGCAAAGGTTGCATCGGGTGGTAACGGCGATTTTGGCAATCCTTGGTGCCACTGGGGATGCCGATCGCTACATATACAGTATATTCCGGGTCTCCCCCCTATCGTAAGGCGAGATTAGTGTTTGACCGTGCGGCTGGCCCGCTGGCTGCATGAGGTGTCTTGCGCAACAAGGCCAGCGAGGCGCCATTAACTGTTTAGTCTGCGCCTTAGAAGACCTGCATCTCCATAAGGCGTCGCGAGAGATCACGAGAACCCATCGTGGGAGAGAGGAATCTGTGGTAGAGCGGAGAACACGGCCATCGCGGTGATTTAGCTGTGGCCTATCCGGCTTAAGACAGGATGGGCAACTGACGTTGATTCTTACGCTGGCGCTGCTTTTTCAGCTCGCATGTGACGAAGCCAGGCGCCACCGAAGAAGTCCATTGGTTGGCATGCAGTAAATTGCCTTTACGGGTATGGCGAGATGATGTCGTCCGGTAGCTGAAGGGCGTTTCACAGGGTTGGTCCTGCGGTGCGTTGACCAAAAGCGCAGGAGATCCGCTGGGCACCTGGCGCAAGGCTATACCGTTAGGCAAGATCAACCGACTCGGAGCTCCCGGTGGCTTGTAAGCCACAGTCTTCGCTTCGGTATCCTCGCCAAGGCGGGCGCTTCGCCAGTCCGACCCCTCATCTCGTCACTGAAGACGAGGCTTGAGTCTACCAAAGAGGACTTGTCGATAGCGTGTATGTGTGGACAGTATAGAGGTGTATCAATGAGGCCAATTTCATGTATCGTCAAGTCAGACTCACCTCTGATCGATCGAAAACAAAACCTCCACTCCCTCGGAAATCTACCGAGCACGAACGTCAGCAGCACGTGGTGATTAGACTTCGACGCTTGCGAGAGCTTTTGCGCCTTTGGGCATCGATCGCTTCTCTTCCCCGTATGGCTGGCTCATGGCTGGCTCTCGTGACCCGCAACCGCTGCAAATCTGCTACTTGAACTCGGGGCTGCCGTGTATATCAAGTCGGGGCTTCCGGTCGACTCCCTTTAGTTCGCAACTCGCGATTCGTACATATTAGATCGCTGGTCGACAAAGCCACAGTAAAATCGCTTCGTGGGTAACCCCACCTCTTTCAGCTTGCTCCTCCATGCTGGTCTCGGTTGTTGTGTGTGGACAAGACGATGGCCCACACTTTCTTTGATGTGTCGAGTGACGATGTCGGACTTGCGTATGCGATACGACTGCTCCTCCATGTTGTTGATCCACGATCCGTAGCATCCTGTGGACTGTACGAAGAAATTGGCGCAGCTTGCTTCGATGCGACTCGGTTGGATGCACTGTGATGACGAATGACCGCTGTACGCTGCTTCCAATTTCACAGTGTGCCGTGATGTGAGTATTCGCAAATTCTGTGCGCGCTGAACATGCTCGACTTTAAGCAAAGTTCGGTGTATCGAGTCACCGTTCAGCCTGTGTCTCGAACCGGCATCGAAAGACTCCGATTTCCAAGGCACACTCGCAAGACCAAGCACAAATGCCGAATCTGTAACTGGTTGTGTATCGTGGCCCCATACTTGTCCCAGCCTTGCGCGATCGCATTAATACGCCATATCGACGACTTTCGGCGACACCTCTGTTTAGCGCAGTACGCCATGGCGTAGAAGATCATTAAAAAGAGGCGTTGGAACCCCCACGGTAATGGGTATGGGGCAAGGTTTAGCGGGTGTGAATTCTGCTCAAAGTCCACGCTAGGGACGTGCATCACGCAGCAGAGATCAGGCACAGGTTCCGCAGCACTGCCTGCGATGGTCAATCATGGATTCTGAGAAGACATGGCCTGACCATACATTGTGGCTCAGATCTATCGACGATGTTAACAACGGCGACACAACAATTGTCGTCCGTGCATGCGTGAGGCTGCGGGAGCCGAGTATGCGTTCGAAAGCTTCCATGACGCTGGGCCAGTCGTGGAACAACACCACGTGGAAAAAAACACTTCCAGAAGCGCCATCGCAATCGATCGGGTTTGCTTGTGAGGCGTTTCGCATGCTTCTAGAACAGAACCATCGCTCTTCTCCGTGCAGAGATTGGCTGTGTGTTGTGATCCATGTGCCCGAGAGGTTACTCTACTCGGTACTCTAGCTGAAAGCCTGGCACAAGTTCACTCAAAGCTCCTGCAGGAACAGCAAGCACTGTGGTCCATAGCGAAACGTGGCAGCGCTTGAAATGGCCAATGACTGAGCAGCTTCTGCAGCAGCACGCCCGGGAATGACTCCGCCAGATCGCAACCACATGCGCCCATGACCATTGCAGGCTCCGGTGGCGGATCATTCTCGAGTAGGCAGCGGTACTCACATCTTGAAGGACATCGCTGCTGCGCGCGAGTCCGGGCACTCCGAGCCGCATTAATGGACCAGATCGAGACAATGCGCCGCTTCTCGAGGCTTTTGTGACGGCGACTCGATTCACATTCCTGTCATTACCTCTCGTGGTAGGCGGTCCGGATCCAGAGATGAAGATTTGTGTCGTCAAGCTGCGATCTTTGGAGCACGAGGTCGTTGCTGGCGGATGTCCTGCAGTCATCCGGCCCGGAGGAGCATATTACATTCGTTTGCCTGCAGACACTTGAAGGCTGAGCTCAGTGCCTAGACTGATCGGAGCCGCGCCTTGTCGTGATTCGGGTTAATCAATATTCCCGATCGATACGATGACATGCTGAAGACGTTCGTGCATCACGTCGAGGGCGATTCTCAGGCGATGATGGTAGCTTCTTTGGTCAACCTGAGCGCACATCTTCAGACTTCGGACCTCCAGTCATGGTGTCGACTGCACGCTATCTGCAGTATCAGTCTACTGCCCGTCAGTAAGCCATAGAGATGGAATTGGCGGGGTGTCCCGCAGCTTCTTGCTGCCATCTGTCCAAAGACGACGCAAAGATCGCAGCGCCAGACCTCCAAGTCTCGCGAAGGCAACAACGTCTTGCGGTGGGTATACATCGACATGCTTCGAGGTTGGCAGAGCACCGAGCGGATCGTCGCGGACAAGAGCAAGAATTGTGCAGTTGGGAGTTGGAAGTTGGAAGGATTCAGGATGCGCGCGGAAGGGCGGAGTCAGGTGCGGACCGACGTAGAGCTACCTCCTAGTTCTAGCTGCTCTCACACAGTCTCACACCTGATCCTTGGCAGGAATGACGCTGGGTTTGCGGTGTTTCCTTGTCCCTCCACTCCTCCTGCCTGTCTCCAACCACGTGCGATACAGTACCAGCTGTGTGACTGCCCGGCTTGCTGCTGATTGCTGGACACTTCAATTCATATCGCACTCCGCTGCCTGGACTTCCTAGATTCTTCCTCCCTCCTCCCTGTCGCTGACACCGCCAACGCGCTCTCCTAACACAACAAGGCCCCGCCGCGACATCATACTTCGCAATCCCTGCTCTTCGCCTCGGTCGTCCTCCTCCTCCTCTTCAGAAGACCGCCAACATGGTGCTGGGACATGCTCGAAACTCATTGTCGCTCGGCTCGGCGCGGTCGTCGACCGATGAGCCTCGCGCCGATGATGGGGAAGACGGCGACGAGACCGTAGTGTCCTCAGAACAAGGCTCCGTCCTCTCGCACATCATCTCCCAGCTGAGGCCTGGCGCCGACCTTAGTCGAGTCACTCTCCCGACCTTCATTCTGGAACCACGATCGATGCTCGAAAGAATAACCAACTTCATGGCGCATCCCGAAACGCTCCTCCATATGCCCACCATCGATGATCCGGTCGAGCGGTTTGTTGCAGTTACCAAGTTCTACCTCTCAGGATGGCATATCAAGCCTCCAGGAGTGAAGAAGCCGCTGAACCCGGTGCTTGGAGAGATATACACTGGCTATTGGGACTACCCGGATAACACAAGAGGATACTACATCTCGGAGCAGACTTCGCATCATCCGCCAAAGTCCTCGTACTTCTTCATGGCTCCAGAGCATAAGATCCGCATCGACGGAACACTCAAACCGCGAAGCAAGTTTCTTGGCAACAGCGTGGGATCGTTCATGGAAGGCATTGCCATCATGAGATTCCTTGAGCGCGGCGAGCGATAGTGAGTTGGCAAGCCACGATACTTTGTGTGACGGATTCATGTGTACTGACCACCTCGTTTCCAACAGCTTCATCACTCAACCCAACATGTACGCCCGCGGCATCCTCTTCGGCAAGATGAAGTACGAGCTCGGAGACCACGCCGTTGTACGCTGTCCGGAGAGTGGCCTCGAAGCCGACATTGAATTCAAGGTCAAAGGATGGATGGGCGGACACTACAACTCTATTGGAGGATTCATCAAGGAAAGCAAGTCTGGCAAGAACTTACATGAGCTCAGCGGCTTTTGGCATGGCAAAATGTACATCAAGGACCTGACCACCGGCAAGAAAGAGATGATCTTCGATGCGACTCACGCGAAACCGAGCATACCCAAGAGCCGACCGTTGGAAGAGCAGGGCCCGAAGGAGAGCCAGAAGCTCTGGCATACCACAACACAGGCGATCAAGAAGGCCGACCAGAAGGTTGCTACCGACGAGAAGTCTCGTATCGAGGATGAGCAGCGGAAAGAGCGAGAGGCGCGTGGAGGTGATGAAAACTGGCATCCCAAGCTGTTCCGCGCAGTTCCTGCCGGTGACGAGGAGAGTCTGGACTGGATCATTGATGCAGAAGTTGACACCAAGGCTCCGGCGGAGAAGCAGATCGAGCAGATCCTTGCCATCGCACCCATATTACCTGGACAACGGAGCAACTCCGAGTCACAGCAAGGTAGCCAGCAAAAGTCACAACAGCAGACCACAATGCCGATTCGACAGCAGCAGCAGCAAGCTCAGACGGCGGCACCTCCAGCCCAGGCAGCAGGCGCCGACTTGATTGACTTCGGCCAGAACGACGGCGCGAGCGACAGCAAAGCTGCGCCCGTCGCTGGTACATCTCAACCGCCGCCTCAACCAGCGCACAACACTCAAGACAAGATGCAGGCGCCATTGAACCTTACTACAGTCCCACGAGACGCAGTGCGGAGAATGGATAGCGCCGGCAATGAAGATGTCTTCGTGGACGCAGAATCATGAGCGGACAGAGCTATGATTGTCAAGAAGTGAACTACAGCGGGAAGACAGCGAAGGAGGTAATACACGCCGCGAAATGGAAGCTGGCGACGGACAGGACTCCTACACGTCTTCGCACGACGACGAACCAGGCCTGTTCAACCGAGGCTATGGATGATGCATCTTCGCAAGGTGGGCGGAGACGACATGGCTGGAACCAGATGAGGGATGAATGATGCATCGAAGGGAAATGCTGGTCAGGAAAAGCTTCCTTCCGATGTGATCTCGGGAGGACAGTGGAGTTTGCGTATATATACCACCTTGCGGCAGTCACGCATTGAAAATGAGAATATTTGATATCATCTTGCCATCCATATACGTGCGACCTCAAGTTGGATGTAAGAGAGCGGACAGTACATCCATGATTCAGCTCGAAGTGCATCGCATGTATCGAAGTATGGTGACTTGGAGCGAATGGAGAGACAACCCAAGGCGGCAAGCGTTTACTTCCATTCTCCAATACACACAGTTGTGCAGTCTAAGCGATTGGACTTCAAATTACGTGCCGCGGTTTGAGCGGATGCATGGAGGTAGGAGGAGGTACAACCTCTCAGACGGATCGGTCAACCTCAGTAGTACGGTCGGGCTCTGAAGACCAACTGCAATGCCCGCAGCATGTCCCCGGTCTTTAAAGTGTGACTCAACGAAGTCCTCCACGTCTTTAAAGTCAAAGCTCTTGCTCCCCAGGTCCCTTCTACGATTGCCGTATCCAAAGCCGTGCAGCTAAATCGAGAACCGACCGCCCAGAGGTCTTGCAAGGAGGGTCGATGCGTGTAGAATTGCCTCATTTGACCAGCGCAACGCAAGATGACCCTGTGTTTGGGCACAAGGCGTAAGCACTCTATTTTTGTTCCGGTAATGGTTGACAGGCATTGCCATGTTTCGTTTCTTCACGGCTCTGGCATATCGTTGTGTCAACCCAAACCCTAAACCTAAGGCAAGCATTTGCGATCCCAAACAGCACATTTGTCCTCTTTCCTCGATGCCAAGCGACTTGGACTGCTGTTAATACTTGGGAAGAATGTCGACGGACCAGGATACTAGACGGAAAGAGGTATGTTTAATCTCTAGGCTATCTGCTACCAGCGGTACCAGATGTATGGACTCGTCGTTGATCCATGATCTTGGTACTCGGATCCGGATCAGTCAGCACTGAACAGGCCATCCATCTCCAGGCGATGACATCTTTTCCCAACCGCGAGAATCTGACCACGAATATCTTCCCTTCCAAGCACGACGACCTGAAACTCGATTCTACATCTCCGCCTGCAATGCGTGGCGACCCATGTCTATCAGTCACACCTCTATTCACAGCTTAATTTCACCGTCTCCCTCGAAATAGCCCATCGAGCATCCGACCGAGGCAGTCTCCATCAGATCTTGGCCTCTTTGGTCGATCTTGGAAACTGCATGAACATCGTTCCTTTGAAGATCAGCGCTCGTCTTTGGGCATATCTGTTTCCGAGTCCCGTCGAACACCGTTCTCGCCACAAGAACTGCACTGAAACACACCACTGCGAGCGACTTGGGGTGTTTCATGTTCTTCGAAAATTCCATCGACTTCGTCCGACAGCTGCGAGGTCCTGAGTCGCGGACACGGTCAGACAGACCCTCGGCGGGCCGAGACCTCAAGCTTTCTTTGAAAAAGCAATGAGAGGCCGAATCCGAAACATGCCAACCACTATAGGCAGGCTATATGTCGATGTTAATGGTGCAGGGCCCCACTACGACTGACCAATTCTTTCGCCACAACCTTGTCGGCTACACACCGGACATCTGCGCGGCATGATTCGGGTATCAGTCCGTGCTAGTGACAGACGCCTCCACCTCACTACTGATGTCTAGTTCGAGTCTCGCTATGAACATCTTTTTCGACCCAATCTTTCCCTCCTTCAATCATACCCGCTTTCATTAATTATTTCGCCCGGGATAGCTGGCCATCCCTGCTGTGTTGATATCCTCGAAGGACTGGCTGCCTAGACTATACCCTCTCTTCCATTCATCCGCGGCATTTGAGCAGGCAGCACAATGGAGTTCTCTGGATGGCCGATGTCCCACGCCATGATGCAGCATCAACCGCAGCAATTCACGCCGCAAGGTGCGCTGGGACATGTGCTGGCCGCTGTTCCAGAGGAGGAATTTTCACTGCGAGAGACGGATCAGAGGAAAGGCAGCTTACGAGTGGATGAATGCGACGAAGAGGCCGATTACGACGTTATGCGCCCAGCGAAGCGACCGCGAACGAACTTTGAGTGCCAAGATTGCGGCACCTCATACACGGAGAAACGAGCACTGGCACGTCATCGACATACTGACCAGCATCGGAAGAAGCTCGGTCTGCCGTTGAATAAGAAGCATGCATGCAGCGTGTGCGGCAAGCTCTTCGGACGAGGACACGACATGAAACGACATCTCAATGAACAGCATCCAGAGTCCGCAGAGCAAAAGAGTCCACCCAGTGTGAATGGCGGAGAGCATGCTTCGAGCAGCTCTGAAAATGGCAGCGAAAAAGCCATGTCCCTCGACGGCTCGGCGAGATCGTCGTCCATGAGATCTTGCCGGACGGCTCTCACAACACCGAGCTTGGGCACCGATTCAAGGAGCGGCTCCAGTTCTTCATTGCCCACATCATTGAAAGACGACACGACACCACCAGCGCAGTTCCGTTTTGCCGACAACTACGACATGTATCGCAGCGGTGCCGTACGCCGTGTGCGAACAATGGAGAACTTGACGTCGCGAGCCAACTTCTCTCCCGTGCCGTCCATTCGCGCAGAAGACATCAAGGAGCCCGAGGTTCAAGAGCCTTCAACCGTTGCGCCGATGGCACTCGATATTCCACTTCTTCGTCCGAGCTGCTCCATGGGCGACATGGCGCCGCGAAGCGAAGGAGCTTCATCACGATTGTCGGATTACAGCATCGAGAACAGCGTGAGGTGTATGCCTGCAGAAGACAGTCTTCCCGACCTCGTACCATTCCTACCGCCATCTTCCACGTCGAAGTTCCAATCTTCCGCTTTCGAAGGTCGCACTTCGATGCACTTCAAGGTCGATTCATGGCGGCACAAGACTTGCATGATGTGCGGGATCGCTTTCGAGGACGACCCGGAAGAGCTCCTTCAACATCTTCGCCGACATCTGGACATCTTCCGCGGCGAATACCGCTGCGAAGAATGCAACATCGGCTTTACTCACGAAGAAGACTTGCTTCACCACCAAGACGCTTCAGCACGAGGCCACTGCGGCTTCAACTTCCAACACAGCGAGCCGTGCACCGGGCATCATCCATACTCCACCCTCGCCTGGACCGCCACCCTCCCCGACTCCGACTGCTTCCGCCTCTGCACGAAACTCCGACACTGGGAACAGTCCCAACTCCAAGCCTACCTCGCCGAAATCAACGACCTCATCGCATCCCGCAAATCTCACCAAATCGACCGCTGGTCCGTAGGAGCCCTCATGCGCGGCTCTCGCAACTCCTTCCGCTCCCTCGCCATCAGCGTCAACACCTACGCCTCCGCACCCTGCGACGTCGCCACGGACTCCAAACGCTACGACATCGGCGGCCTGCAAGCCCGGCTCCGCCAAATGTCCCTCAAGAACGCCTCCACCTCGATGAAAAACATCATCCGCAAACAACGCTCCTCATCATCCCTCAGATCCGACGTCGGGGACCACCACTCCCCCGCCGTCACCACCTCCTCCGTAACAATGGACAAACCCCTCTACCGCGCCATCCTCCGCAACGACCTCCCCCGCGCGGCCAAAATCCTCGAAACCACCGATTCCTCCCAACACACCGCCATCCAAAACGCCCCGGGCACCCTCACCGCTTCCGCCCTCTGGGGCCGCACCTACGTCAACCGCTACATGACCGACCACACGCTCATCAAGGACTCCGCAGGCCGCTGCGAGGTCTGCGGCGTGCACGGCACGATTCCAGAAAGAGGCAGCACAAAAGTCAAACTCCTCCTCCGCCATGGTGCGGATCCTAGCGAGCCTGGTGGGTTGTGTGGCTTCCCGCTCAATACCGCTGCTTGGATGGGCAAACCCGAGATCGTCAAGTCGCTTCTCCGCCGCGGCGCGAGGGTTGACTCGCTCGGCAATGGACCCGGGACACCACTCTGCACCGCCGCTGCGCAGGGAGATATCGCCGGCTGTCTGGCAGTCGTCAAGTTGCTCCTCGCCTACCGCGCGGACGTCCACACCGTCGGACCGGAAGGTCGCGCGCTGGAAGTCGCACTCAAGAGACGGGAGATGTTGCAGGAGAAGAGCCGCGGCGATCACTCTCCACGGGAAGATTTGTCGGCGAGATTCGCGTGTGTGGACGAGGTGATTCGCATCTTGGAGCAGGCGGAGGCGCAGAAGCCGCCGCCGCTTGTGAGCACGCTGTACTGTCGGGATGCGCATATGAGGGATGCGCCCCCTGGATCGGGCACGGGGGTGGTGTTGCATAAGAGTTGGGGACTGGGTGCTGGATTTTCTTGAACGAACGAACCTTGCATGATTTGACGCCTTTCTTTTTGCTTCTGGCCGATGGGCCTATCACTTTTTTCCTTTGTCATTTGCATGCATTCTGTGGATATTTGGATTTTTGGGGACTTCATTTGGGATTTCATTTGCTGCGTTTATTGCGAGCGTTTCTGGGGAGGTTCATTTCTGATGACATGCAGTCGAGGCTGGAACCTCCTGCGTACACTTACATACCGCAATGTTCACTTGATGTAATAGTCGCACGAATAATGATTTGGTTCCACTTTGCTATTGTGTCCACCTTGTAATGACGCATCTCCACGCTTGCGTTCATCCATGGCGGACCAAGTTTTCAGGCTCCCAGTTCATCTTCGCCTTCCCAAAAATTTCCGCTCCCACCTCAAACTTTTCCCTCCCCTCTTAGATCAACCCATGACTTCCTGGTGGTGGTAGATGTGGGTCGTGCAGGGCGGGTAGTAGTAGCAGTTGACGGCTTTGCCGGAGTCGCCGTGGTAGACCTAGGCTTTGGGGTCGTGTTGAAAGGAGACTCTACACACCTCACCGAATGCAGTCATCCGGAAAGAATGAGGTATCCGGATTGTGAAAGGAATTAAAGGACTAAAAAGGAATAGGAGGACTTGAACGCAATGTTATAAGCAGTGCCTTTAGCACTGCTGTGAATAGATCACCAACTATACTTACCGTTCAAGAGTTCGCCGCCCTTGGTGATTTTGAGCGCGGAGCAGGGCACGATTTGGTTCAGGGTGTAGGCGCCGCCGCCGAGGATTTTGCAGATGTCGCAGTGGCTGGGGAGGAGGATGGGTTAGTGAGGGGCTTGGGGGATGGTTTAGGAGGGGTGGGAGTACCAGAGGATGTGCTTGCTCTGGTCGGGAGTTAGGTCGATGGTCCACTCGTGGTGCTTGCAGTGGCACACGCCGTTGTAATTAGTGGTCGACATGTTGGTAGATGGTGTTGTGGAAGTAGCAGGTGGCTGTGCAGAAATTGTTGTCGCAGCTGGAGTCGTAGTTGAAGTGCTAGAAGGAGGAGAAGTTGGGTTGTCGGAAGACAGCTTGTCTTTAATCTTGTCGAAGACACCCATTGGAACGGTTCAGCTCTTCTGGAATGATGATGACATTTTCCTTTAGCCGCAGTCCTTCCACGCTGTTCTTTTTTGCCCCGCAGCATCGCTTGTAGGGAAGCTCGTAAGAGATGCTATTTGACATCAAGCCGCGAGCTTCCTGAGCGGTTGAACTCGTCGTCTGCCAATGATGTCTCTCGTCCATGAGGTTTTGCTGCAGTATTGCGAAGATTGAATCCGGCGTGCCTATCCGCATTGGTGCCGTGTAGCAGATTCAGCGAAGTTGCTTGTCTGATCTCGAGGCCCACGCCTTGACCCATATTAGGCGGCCTTCGCACAGTCGGCACGACATCCATCATTGCTCAGGCGTCAATTTCAGATCGCAATGCATTGGGCGATCGCTTCCAGACGTTCTCCTCGTTTCTCTCGTACATTTGCAGAAAGCATTGGAGATGATGAGCCGTGACGCAGGGTTCAAAAGCCGATGATGTCGTCCGCGGGGTTGCAACGGCCAGAGCGGCTGTCGATCAATGCTAAGCGGCTCACGACATTGTTGGCGATTCGTGTGACGGAGCGTTCCCAGCGGAAAGCCAGATGCACGTGGGGTTGGGGTAGAGCAGGCGAGAGTAGACGGCTTTCGGGGTGTCAGCCGGAAACGTGGTGGATGTGAGAGCTACACGATGTTGTCAACATCGCAGCTAATGGAGGAAAGAGGCAGAACGATGGAACTGAGAAGCGGAGAGTGGGATCAAGGAAGTGGAGTCAGGAAGAGAGAGAGAGTGTGTGTGGACTTCGCATTGTGTTATATGCCCGGGCAGCCATCAAGGTCATTTGAACGACTACGCTGTTCCCGAACGACCGATCCGCCGATTTATGCTACCGATTCTGCGAGGCGTGCTTCCGAGATGCAATGCTCGGAGGTGGCCATGCCGTATTGCTTATTGGTATGGTCCCTTCGGCATCCTGCTTGTTCGTATGCTCTTCTCCGCTTCTCGATGAAATCTGTAGAGGCAAGTCAGTATCTGCTGCTCACTGAACATCGAGGATGGTTCACTCACTCTCAGTCTGTCTGCTTTGCAAGTATGGCGCTCTCTCCGGATTCATGCCATTGTCGGTGATGTGTGTCGCGGAGAGGGTTCGTTTGACGTTCTCGTTGGATTCAAGTCAAATCGTGATGGTGTAGGTGTTGCGGAAAGTGATGTATGACGTTCTCGTTGGATTCAAGTCATGTTGTGATGATCTGTGTTGTGAAGTGGCTTGTTGACGTTCTCGTTGGATTCATGTCAATGCGTGGAAATATAGGTATTGCCGAGAGTGATATTTGACGTTCTCAATGGATTCATGTCCATTCGTGATGGTGTGCGTTGCGGAGTGACTGATGGGTATGGTGACTGTTCAACCCGATGGGCGAGGTGGTGGCATGGCCCGCTGGCTGCTGCTGCTCAATTGTCCGGTCATCATCATGTCGTTGCCCAGTTGCAGGTAGCGCACGTTCTTGAGTGAGGCCGGGTTCTCAGAGCCTTTCGGAGCAATCGGGACGCCCTGCTCTCCAATGAAGGTCGGAGCGATGGTGATGATGACCTCGTCGACGAGGTCGGGCCGCTTGAGGAGGTCGCGGATGATGGAAGCGCCGCCTTCAATCATGACGCTGCCAATGTGCCTCTCGTGCAGAGCGGCGAGGATGTCGTCCCACTTGATGTGCTTGCGACCGTCGGGCATGCTCGCATTGGCCTCGATCTTGACCTCCTCCGTCGGCAAACGAATCTCCTCGCCAGCGTCGTCGCTGCGACGCACGACCAGCGGGAAGGAGGCTTGGCTGTCGTTGGCCAGCCGGAGAACGGTGCTCTTCTCTGGCTTCTGCCAGACGCGGGACGGATCCAGAATCACCGGCCGAGGCGACCGGTCCTTCCCAGGATACCGGCAGTTTAACGATGGATCGTCGACTTGGGCGGTGCGGCCACCTACGAGGATGGCGGAGTGGAGGGAGCGGAGGAAGTGGGTCGCCGCCTTCGACTTGATGCCAGACAGGTACGTCTGGGTGCCCGGGCGGCCTGCGATCATGCCGTCGAGGGACTGAGCCCACGTCAACGTCACCCACGGACGGTTGGCCTTCGCCTCCCGAAAATGCTCTTCAAAATACGCCTCTTCTTCGTCCGACAGCTTTGCCGTGCGTGGCATCATCGTTGCGGTTGTGGTGGAGAGCGGAGTGGAGAGAGGAGGAGGGCAGGAGAGGCGGCGGTGATATTGTTCTTCCATTTTGAAAATGAAGCCAAAGTGAAGGATTGCTTCAAATGCCCGCCAAGACGAATTTACGGCTTCCCATGTCAGCTAAATGTACACCATGCTCAGAATGCTTCGGCGGCAACGACAACCCTCATAGCAACATGCTCGGCAACACACACATCATTGCAATGACTGTCTGCGAGCGATCTCTCCACCGAAGGAAGCTCTGCATCGATATCTGCTAAGATCTTGGGATTCGTCGGCGAACAAGTTGGGCCATCGGCCGCAAATTGAACGTGGAGGAATGGCTGTTGACCGAGCCCAATGGATCGACGCTCTATTTGTGGTCTTCTCTGTTTACGATGCATTCGATTGACGAGTATCACAATGGTATACGATCGCATATCTATCTTTATCCGTGCGTCCTATAGTTGTTCGGCATCGACTAACTGGCATCCCAGCGTGGCCCCCAGATCGGACGAATAGCTTTTGTCCCGTCCCAGGGATTGATTCTGCAACTCCGCCATCCTCCTAGCTTCATCCCTTCCCACGGCTGACCGCTCATCACCTTTCTCCACTTCACCTTCGCCATTATTGACCATTCGACACAGTCTGCTGTTCTCCCGACCGCCACTACCTCCTACGTTCGAGATCATGTATCTCGCGCCCAATGATACAACCCCGGGAGCTTGGCGAATAACTTGGAACAGGATGCGCAACATGAAACTTTGACGTCTTGAAGCACGAGCACTTCCTTGTTCTTGGTTCTATAGATCTGGTCGATTTGTGACCCTTGGAACCATCGTCATCTACCATGGAGAGCGCTCTATACAGCCGCATTCTGGATCACATCTGCCGTGGTCCACCTTGAGGCTCGCTCGAAAGTCGACAACTTGGACCGCGAGAAGCGTCCTGTCCCGGAGACAAGCACACCGAGATCGCTCTCGGCAACAGCAAAGATTACTCTTCGCAGAGCTCGAGCAGAAGAGCCAGAGCATCATACATCTCGGCACTCAAGATCCGTTGTCCTGCGCTTGGTGTTCCATCTTCAACTTCTTGCATCTTCATGTTTCTATATGCTGTTCCTGGACAGGCATTGTGATACACTCGCCGAGCTGACCTACACAGAAGTCCGGCCCCTTCGGACCCCAATTTTCATTTGCTATCCGCAGTGCTCATGTGCTGTTGAAACCTTCTTTACACTATCGGAAAGCGGTAACCAGCCATCACACGATGGTACTGCGCTGTCATGAGGGCGAAGCAAACCTCAAACTTCATGGCCCTACCTGGTCATGTCCCCTTTGATGAGCGGTTGACTCGGACAACGCAACCATTGGCATACATCATGGGATACATTGATTTGCCAATACCCACCTGACCAGGTATTTTTTGCTCGCACGTTCGCTCTCTCACCATACTTCACACTCGCTCTCACGCTCCTCTCTGTCTTTCGTTTCTTGTCACTCATTCAGTCAGACTCACGCTGCGATGTGGGCTCCTTATCTTCTTTCCAGCCTTCCGCTATTGGCATCACTCGTCACAGCTGAGTCCACTTTCTCACCGGCTCGACCGCCTGCGATACCTCTTGCCGTGAAGACACCGTACCTTTCTACCTGGCAAAAGGCAGGAAGCATTGACGGCGGAAATGGAGGCTACCTTGCGGGAGAGTGGCCTACCTTCTGGGCTGGCGCGATCGTCGGATGGTGTGGTTTAATCAAGGTTGACGGTCAGACCTACACTTGGATGTAAGTGATGCGATTGTTCATCGGTGAAGTGAGCGAACTAACTCACTCGCACAGGGGCAAGCCCGACAACATGCCACCAGTAGTCGATCAAACATCCTTCGAGTACACCTCCACTCGCAGCACCTTCAACATGAAAGCCGGCCCAGTCAACATGACCGTCGAATTCTTTTCACCCGTCGACGTCCAAGATAAGACCCGATACAGCAACCCAGTCTCCTACATGACCGTCTCGACGAAGTCCTCCGACGGCAATGAGCACGATGTTTCCATTTATACGGATGTCAGCGGCGAGTGGGCGTCTGGAGATCGCAGCAAGGTGGTCCAGTGGGAACAGGGCGCCCAGAATGGCCAAGGAGGCTTGGTCTACCACAAGTTCTACAGGCAAGAGCAGCAGGAGTTCTCCGAAGACAGCGATCAGGCAGCTTGGGGTAACTGGTACTATGCCACTGAGCAGGGTCAAGGGTTGACATACCAGACTGGTCCTCACATCGCTACCCGGCAGCAGTGGATCGACCGTGGGGAGTTGACGAACCAGGTTGGCACCAACTACCGTGCGATTAGCGACAACTTCCCGATCTTTGCTTTCGCGAAGAAATTGGGCCGTGTCGGTGGTGATCAAGTGGACACCACCTTCACTATCAATCTTTTGCAGCGAAATGTAGTCCAGTATAACCCTGGCAATGGATTGAGGCCTGTCCAGGCAATGTGGACAAACTTTCATCAGGATGAAATCTCTGCGATCAATGCGTTCTACCACGACCGTGAACAAGCTCAGGATGTCGGCAACTCACTCCACGACAAGATCGTTTCAGACAGCAAAGCCGCTGCCGGCAACGACTATGTCATTGCTACCACCCTCGCCCTCCGCCAGGCCTTCGCCGCAGTCCAGCTCGGTGGCACCACCGATACCAACCACCTCTACCTCAAGGAGATCAGTTCCAACGGCAACTTCCAAACCGTCGATGTCATCTTCCCATTCATCCCGATCCTCTTCTACCTCAACCCTTCCTGGGTGCCTCTCATCCTCGACCCGCTCTACATCAACATGGAATCTCCTGGTGCTTGGCCGCAGAAATACGCCATCCACGATCTGGGCGACCACTACCCCAATGCCACCGGTCACTCCAACGGCAAGGCCGCCGAGCAGCCTCTCGAGGAATGCGGCAACATGCTCATCATGACCCTCGCCTACGCCCAGAAGACCGGCGACACAGCTTATCTCTCCTCGCACTACGCCCTCCTCTCGCAGTGGGCGAACTGGCTCATCGACAACAACGCCGTGCTGCCGTTCAACCAAATCTCCACCGGTAAGTCCCCCTCGCGATTGAACCCCATCACCACGAACATTGATTGACTAACCCACTCCACAGACGACTTCGCCGGCAAACTCGCCAACCAAACCAACCTCGCCCTCAAAGGCATCATCGGTCTCGAAGCCGCCTCCCTCATCGCCAGCATGACCGGCCACCCCAACGACGCCCAACGCTACACCTCCATCGCCCATGACTGGATCCAACAATGGGCAACCCTCGCTCTCAACACGCAAGCCAACCCGCCCCACACCACACTGAACTACGGCGCTCCGGAGTCCTTCTCCCTACTGTACAACCTCTACGCCGACCGCTTGCTGTCCACCAACCTGGTACCGCAATACATCTACGACATCCAGTCGAACTTCTACCCTTCTGTACGTCAAACTTACGGCGTGCCGCTCGATACCCGCTCGACGAGGAGTAAGAACGATTGGGAAATGTTCTGTGCGGCAATTGCGAGCGATCAGACGAAACAGATGTTTGTTTCTGATTTGGCGAAGTTTATCAACGAGACGCCGAGTAGTGCGCCCGTGACGGACTTGTTCGAGGTGGGCAATGGCACGCAGAATGGGAATTTCCGAGCGAGGCCGGTTGTGGGTGGGTGGTATGCGCTGCTGGCGCTGAATGGCACGAGTTCGTCGCAGAGTCAGGGGATGATTGGGCAAAGGCGGAATTGTAGGCTTTCTTGAACGGCACATATGTCTGTTTTCCACGGCACATTGCGATAGATGCTCGCTTTGGTTTTAATGCACAGCTTTACGACGGACGGAGGGAGGGAGGGATGGAGTGTGGTTGATGAGATTCTTCTCTACGAGTACTGTGTGATTTTCGTAATGTCTTTTTCTTTCAGGCTGCTTCTCTTGTACCAGTCACAGTACTTATGAATATACCTTAGTCCTGCCAAATCGGCAAAACACTTTTCATTTCGTATTTCGTCATCATACAAAATGTCCCCCGTCTTCTTGAAACCGACCGAGACATCCAACGAGTCATGCGGTAACTCTCTGTTCTTGCATAGTGACACCTGCGATTCGGCTGGACATCAGGTATATTCTTCGCCGGTATATCACCCCAATGCCTTGCATCAAATGCCGGAATGCAGGAGGGGTGTTGTAAGGCGAGCCTCACACTCTGGTCTGGTCATTCCCTCCGCAATTACCCCTCCTCACCACGACACCGCCATCGTCACCACATTCCTCGCAACACGCCACATCACCTCCAACCTCACACACACCGCCTCGCGCCTTACAAACCGGCAAACCGTCACACATCGCCACGTACCCAACACGAAGCATCTCCTCTTTCCATCGTCTTCGCTGGCCCCAAAACCGGGATTCCCTCGACTCTGAGACCGCGAAAAATGGGAAGTTCAAGGACCGGCAAGACTGGATATCCCTGCCCGGCGGGAGTGGACCTGGTTTTGGCCCGGTCGGGAGGATAGATTTGCGCTCGGGTCGGCTGTGGTAGGGCGGAGGATGGGAAGCGCCTAGATGTGGGTTGTGGTCGGAGGAATGTGACCTGTCGAACTGCAGATTTGGACAGCTGTGTATGCGAAGTCGCCAGCATGTCTCTGATTTTCGGACAGTTCCATTCTGTGTGTCTTTCATGGACATCTCTCAGACTCAAAGAGTCGCCTTTTCACTGGACGCAACAAAACGGCCGGACAGAATGACGATGCCGATATCTCCCAAAGAAGACTGTGAGGCTGTGTCACATGCAGCCCAAAGTCTGGACCCAACAACTGCCCTTGCTGCCGCATGACCGCCCCAATCCGTCCGCCTGGGTGAAGTGCATCTACCCTTCCAGGAAGTGTCCCACTCCGTCGGAATTTTCAGGGCGGGACCAGCATTTGACGCCAATAATCTAGGCGCACGACGGGGATTCGAGCCGAGCGAGGCGGAGGATTATGTCAGTTTCGACAGGCATTCTGGCGCAAGACAGGCCAGAATTTGGTTAGCTGCACTGACGACGACTACTATACACGGCACAGCACTACTGTACAGCGCAACTGCGACCTGGAAATGATGAAGGAGATTTTGCAAACGCCACCAAAGATGCGGTGGAACCAACTTTCCGAGCCGGAATAATATACGCAATCCTGGTATCTGCAGCTTGGGAGGTGGGCTATTGGGTCTGCTTGTGGTGCCTGGCATGAATGGCCGTCTTCCCCACGACGCCATCGACATCCCACGTTGGGAATTTGCAGCCACTCACGATCTACCGCCCGTCTGGATGGAGCTGGATGTAACACATACGCAGGCACATCGACTTTCGAGATGCGACGTCACATACAGCAGAACCCAGTGTACAAGCTGATCAACCGGAGAAATATACTCCTGCGATTTGGAATACATCCTTGCCAGTGAGGCTGCGGCTGTGTCCTATAACTCCTTGTCAATGAGGCTCGTCAATGAGGCTGCGAGCTTGTAACCGTGCCCTGGTTGCGCTCGTTAACAACGAAGACCCGGGCATGCTGCCGTCGGAAAAGGAAGTCGCAAACATCTGGCGAGGACAGCACCCTGGCCCACGGGCCTAAACCCTCCCCACCACAGCCACGCACTTCGCCCGTCATTACGAACGGTGGGGAAGTTGACGGAAGGATCATCCATGGCAAGGTTTGCGACGTTGCGTGGGGGCAGACAAGACGACAGCATTCGGGGATCCGACTTGCTCCCACTGTGCGTGCGCAACTAAAACGGCAGACGGTGGATTCGTGGAAGTGGTCTGTCGCTCAATGTGAATGACGAGGGCGCACGCTCTTATGCATCAACGTTACTGCGCATGCAGCAGTCATTTTCACCTTCAATGGAACGTGGCTTGATGCTCGCACGACACACAAGGAATCCAAGGAAGTGGACAACGCTAATTGCGAATACGATCTTCCGGGCGGCTAACCAACGACATGGCTCCATCACCATGCATCGGACTGATCCACTGCGTTGGGTCGATTTGATAGCAGGGGATTAAAGCAAGATTGCTTGTAAGATGAGGCGCACATGAGGCGCACATGGTCGCAACAGCATGTCGTACAGGATTCCTCCTTGGGTCTCTCTGCATGCGCAGTAGCGCACGACCTGTCCGCCCTTGCTTTAGCATGGCCTCATCTATTTGGAAGACTTTATCCGCCCCTGCACACATGCCACCGTTGTCGTCCAACCCTGGCTGGCGGGACAGATCACCCTCGTTGCCATCTCTCCCGCCCTGAGTTCGAATCAGAAAACGCCCGCGTGACACTGGATCGCAAACGGCGTATTAGATCGCAACGTCGCCGTCCACCGGCTACGAAGTTCCGCATTCGCCTAACCGCGCGCCATCCACAACCTGCATCCGATCCGACTTCCAGGCCATGGGTATGCCTACTGGATTCATGCGGCTAGAGCACTACAACTCTCCACTAACGATGCGCAACGTGCGTTGATCGCCCAGAACGGTGGGGCTGGCCGATGCCATGGCCAAGTCACATGCATCATTGCCTCCTTTCCACCCATACTGATTCGTCTCTCTGTGCTGCTTTCGAACCACCAAGCACAGCGAACCAGTGGCGTCTGCTCCTCTCCGATTCTGCAAGATTGACAGGCGACACGGTAGGTCCTCGATCGTCTCAATCCAATCAGTCGGTACTCAGTACGACTATTTCCTCGGATCCCTCGAGCCTCTCTAGCACACGCCAGTCCTGCACCACAACCCATCCAGCCAAAGCAATGACCTCAAACCGCAACCCCATTGCGTAGCCCATGCTCCTCCTCATCACACACTATACACACAACACCCATTTCCGTCCTCTAACCCTCCTCTACCCCGTCCGCCACTCCTCCAGATCTACTCCCGAGATCATGGTCTCGGTGTCCATTCCCTCAAACCTGTTCCCACGAGTCTGGTCCGGACAGATCATGTCGTGTGATCCATCGCTTATCTTATGCCACCATCCTGTCGGCGAACTCATCGTTGTCCAACATCCCGCCTCATCACTTCCTCTTTCATCCATCGCATCCGACCGCTTGGGTTGTCGAGTACACCAGCTTATTGCCTTTGGCGCTTAGTCGTTCGTTTTTGGGGAAGTGTCTACTTTCGTTCATCGCACACGCTCACGCCCACGCCCACCCACGCACATCATCACTGCTTCGACCGTTCCATCGGGTCTGAAGCACCATACCGTGGACTCGGATCAACATCACCGTCGTTGATGCTGATCATCACTGTCGCTACCTTTATTGCGGGATTCCTTGTCTGAGAAGCCTACAACATGTCGTCTTCATCCTGGGCCGGATACGGTCCGTCGGCCCCTACGCAAGGCCCATCAACCATGGCCCCGGTCCTGTCAAGAGCAGCTTCTGCGGAGAGACAGAAGAAACCGCAGACGAGACAATTGCTTTCTTGCACGAAGTGTCGAGAGAGGAAGGTCAAGGTCAGTCGATTCTAGCCCTTACAGCATGATGAGCCAGACTGACACCTCGAACAGTGCGACCGCACGAAACCATGCTCTGCATGTTGTGCAAGAGGTCATCCGAAAGAATGCGAGTTCGTCGTTGGCGAAGGCAATGATTACAGTCCCATTCAGCAATCCTACGAGATTCGCAAACTTCGCAACGAAAATCAGAGATTGCGACAGAGATTGCAAGAGTCTCGCCTGTCACAGTCGGGCGAGGAGGATGAAGATGATGGCTCGCCGGATCAAAAGACGTCGAAGCCGATGTCGAGAACGGCGACAAGACAACGACGCTTCAAGACGGGAGAACGAGTTGACAACCTCTACTTCGGAACGCCTGGATTGGCGACTGTCGTTGCCGATGTGAGGACACCGCATACGTCCTCGAAGTACATCCATTTAGCTGACCATCATCACAGTTCGCCAGCCTCCAATTCGGCTCCCAGTCCCTAACCCACACCGTCCCGCGCGGCCGCGACATGTACGCCGCGCCCGACGGCTCCGCCATGTATCCCTTCCCGATCATCTGGCACGGCGGTAACTCGGCCATCGAAATGGTGCGCACACTCCTCACCAACCACAACGAAATTTTCTCCTGCCTCGACATGTTCCAGCGCCGCGCGCAGTCGTGTTACTTCCCGCACACACCGGATGAAGTGACGCGGAGAGAAGTGGAAAGGTTTTTGGATGACAAGGAGAGGAACGCCGAGCAGTATCCGGATATGTTGGCGTTAATTTTTGCGACTATGGCAACGGGCATGCAGATGGGAGTTTATGATCGGTGTGGTGGGGAGTGGGTGGTTGGTGCGGTGGAGGAGAGTCGGCGGAAGAGCGATGTTTATCGTGAGTTTGGTCGTCTATCAAGAGGAGTATGTCAGGCTAACTGTATCGCAGTCGCAGCTTCGATGCAAGCGCTCCGACTCGCTTCGTTTATGAACACCCCGACACTCCTCTCGATTCAGACACTCATCATGATCGGACCTTACCTCACCAACTCCGGCCGCTTCCTCGATGCTTGGACACTCTTCGGCACCACGATTCGCATGGCACACTCGATCGGTCTTCATCGCGATCCGAAATTCCTCGACCCGGCTCCTCCTCTACGTGAGAGCATGATCCGACGAACGCTGTGGTGGTGGATGCTGCACATGGACCAGCAATACTCTGTCACTCTCGGTCGACCATTGGGCATCTCAGGTGTCGGTGATTGTCCGCCGCCGGAACCACTGACGACGAATCAGACCGTCCTGCGTCTAGGCGACTTCATCGATCGCTTCACGATCCTGGCGAGACAGATCTTGAGTAGCGACGGCTTAATGAATGTGGGAAAGATTGACGAGTTCACGGATAAGCTGCTTGGACAGTGGGATACGATGCCGGAGGCGTTGCAGTTCAACGAGAGCTGGCTGAGGGACGAGACGCCATTACCAGATTGGCCGTTGGAGGTCATGTCAGCCAGTGAGTATCTCTGCTACGTAACCAAGATGGCTTTGCCTAACTCCACTTCAGCTCTCTTCGCCAAAGTCCAGTCTTTCCTAATACTGCTCAACCGACAACGAGTCGAACGCACACAAGGCATGTCAGGCGACCACTCTCCTCCTTCGCACATGGCACCACCGCCTCGTCCACAGCAGACCATACCTCAATCGAATATCTGGCCTCCCTCCGACCAGCCTCTTCACGCCGCTCCCGTGCGTGGCCGTCGTCTGGTGATCAACTCCAGCGTCTCACTCCTCCACGCCTTCCTCTTTTTCTGGCGCCGCAATCCCGCCGTACTCATCTCCTGGACGATGGGCCAACAAGCCTTCAACGCAAGCATGATCCTGATCCTAGACGCATGGGAGACCGAGAACGAAAACAATGAATGGCTCGTCAATCATGCCTTTGTTGTCTTCACGGAGCTCGAAAGACTTGGAGTACACAAACTTGCCAAATTGGCGGTCAAGCGGATTTCCGACGGCATCGCCATTCTCGTCAATCGTCGCCAACAACGCGAACGGGATTCTGCCGCTGCGCAATTCGCTACCTCCTCTGGCCAGGCCGATCAATACTACACCTCTTCCTCGTCAACCTCGCCCTTCCTTCCCCTCCTTCCGATCGACACAGCTTCCATGACCGACTTCTCCGGCGACGCAGTCATGGGAAACAACACAGGCATGTTCCTTCTCGAGGATCCCGGCCTACAATCCTACACTCACCCTTCCTTCGAACCTCTCGGCTGGAACATGGCTGGCGGATCGAGCGCGCCTCCCTCAAGTACTACCACATGCTCTTCTTACGTGCCGGGCAACACATCCTTCGACTACACCTACAACAACTCTTCTTACCCACACTACTCTCCGCCCATCCCCTCGATCCCTTCACCCATCATCCCGGTCAGCCAAGTCACAGCGCAACCCTTTCCCGCCGTCTCCTCGCCTTTCCACCCACACGGTCTACAATCCTCCGCCTACCCACTACCAATCCCACCACTACCGACATCGAATCACAACACCCATCGAATCTCAACCCATCGCAACCGGACCGCTGCACGAACAGCGCATTCGCACTCCACCGCTGCGGCAGTCGCAGCCTTGGCGGGTTTCACACCGATCAATAGTGGCAATTCACCACCTGAAGGAGGAAGGAGGAGGGTGAGGACAAGTCCGCAGGAGGTAGGAAGAGGATTTGCGAGAGGACAGGCTGTTGGAAAAAGCATGGGAGGCGTCGCGGGTGGTGGAAGCGGGGGAGGACATCGGTTGGAGAGACCGCCGAGGTCGGCGCAGAGGAGGAAGTGAAGGCTGAGATGGTGGAGAAAGAGATGGATGTATAATCATGAGTTAAGCAGACACCTTGACAGGACTTTCAGGGCAGAGACAGATGACTCTTCGCAGAGCGGGCTTCAGTCGACAGATTCATGCAGTATCAAGACAGAGGGACAGCAATGTCGCAGTAATGAGAAGTCGTCAAATTTACTCGCTCTTTCCGAGCGTGGTTGTCTTCATGGTGCATCAACGAAGCTGTTCGTGCAGCTGTCTGTACTTGGAGACCGGATGTCCTTCCATCGTCCGACTTTCACGGAACATCGCCCTGCTACGGTTTCCGTCGCTGTGAGAACCTCCGGAACCGGAAATCTACTTCCCAAACGGGAGGGAGTGTTAGCTCTCGTAGTCACATCGACGTCCAAGGCGGAGGGCTCTGAGCTCTTTATCCGTTTCCTTTCATCAGATCCACTGAAGCCTGTGGTTTGGAGAAACGATCGCTCGGCACCTGTCTCGACTGGCTGGAGCAACATGCATCTTGTGACATCAGGCGAAGAGAATGATGAAAGCGGAACGAAACGTAATCAAGCGAACGGCCATGCATTAAAATATACTTCAAAAGAATGGATGGAGCCATGAAGGAATGGCCGCTTCGGCCCGGGCCCGCTCGTCGTCGTCGTCCTCCTCCACCTCCACCACCGCCCCCTCCTCCGTCAACCCGTCATCCGCCTCCACTGGCTGCACATCTGCGCCCTCGTCGACCTCCGGACCCGACTCATCCTTTCCTTCCGACTGCTTGTCCTGGGAGCCCTCTGGCTCGAGCTCCTCCGACTCTCCCTCAACAGGCAAATCCATCTTCAGCGACGGCTGTCCGGAAAGAGCTCTCAAGATTGGAGGCAGCTTCTTGTGCACGACGCGCTCAAGAAGCCGCCAACATCCGCAGAGCCCTTCGAAGATCGAGCCGCCAGAGAAGGTACCGATGGTTACGCCGATGGCCGTTTCGAGCTAGGATTTGGCCGTGGCGTAGGATTTCCTTATGATAGCGAGAGTGTCGATGATCGCGGCGCGAAGCTCGCGATCCAGGTCGTATTGGCAGTGGCAGTGGAAGGTCGGAGAGGCGTCGGTCCGGAGAGAGGTCGAAGCGGGAGAGGGCGCAGAGGCGAGGCCAGTGGTGACGGTGACGGTGACGGTCTCCGTGACGGAGAGGAGGCTGGTGGTGGTGGAGATGGTGGTGGCGGCGGGGAACGCGCGGGCCAGGGCCGAAGCCAAAAGGCAGAGAACTGAAAAGGCGTGAGCAAAGAGAGTTTCAGGTGAGAAACGCACACGCCGGGTGGACTCACGAAGTACGTGCAAGTACTCATGCATGATAATGAATGCTAAAATAGCGATTCTTGGTAGGTTTTGGCGTGATCTGTTTCAACATGTCAGCGGAAGACCATACCAATGAGGAGGATGTCGGACGAACAGCGAGAGGACGGATCGAAGAATATGATAGAATATAGCTTTTAGCTGATATTGGAGTTACTGCGAGGAGGTCAGCATCATTCACCTGGCGTGAGGAATGGTATGTGGGTGGGGCTCACAGCGATCGTCGGTCCGTTGTTGAAGAGAAGCAGAAGAAAGCGGAGGAGAAATTTCACAAATGAGGTTCTCCCGCGTGTCAACAGACCTGGCTGTGCTTACCGTCCGGAAATCCCCCCTACGACGGAAAGTGGCAGCTTCGAGAGGCATTGTTGCGCTTTCCGCATCCGCAGCGAAAGCAGCAAGAACGGAGGGCCACCCACGGCACGAGGACGACGAGGAAAGTCGGCATCGCTTCACTAGACACCACATGCACCATTCGTCTCCTATGTACGGCAAGAACGAGCCGTGTAACGAAAGGAGACGAATCCACCGCCAACACACAGAGCGATCAGCATGCCGCATTCCTGGATCTGCTAAAGAAAGTTCGCGACGCAAAGGTGTTGGACGACGGCCGCTGGGCGATCCTCTTTCCGATGCCGTTTGAACCGTCCACTACCGAGCGACATCCGCACGGCAAGAGGTCGACGAGGAAAGTGGTCGAAGGCGCCCTGCCGACAGCGAATGAGAGAGTGGAAATTTGGCTTACCACGAAGCAAACCATGGTGCAAAAGTACCGAAGTTTGGCTCTTTCGTCCCATTGCCAGATCCAGCAGGACCTTTGACAGTTTAGTGGTATAGCAGTCGCTGCCATGTTCTGGCGAAAGTAATTCGTATAAGTACACTCGCAACTACACGCTCTCTTTTTTTTTACTTCTCTCTCTTTCTCCTCATGCACTCCGAACAACCAACAACGAACAAGCTCACGATGGAGAAGCCGAACCCACCTCCGTACTCGAATTTTGAGCGAGAGCCGTCTGCTCTCTCCGATACTGCCGAGGAGATTGCCCTCCTGGACCATCTCATCACACGGGCAAATGACCACTTCACTCAAGGCTCGGACTATCCAGCCGGTGCTCGGGACGTCCTGGACCGCGAGACTGAAAGAGTCAGGAACATGCTCAGATTCGTTTTGTCCGTGGACTACCAACGCAACGGTAGCACGAGCATTTCCGCCACGGATCGAGAACACTTTGTCCACTTGGCGGATGCTCTGCGATTGGTAAAGAGCTTTCCAAAAAGGACTCCTCGCTCTCCGAAGACTGAAACATGCTCTCCGCGTGCTCAGACGTTGGCTGCGTACTTTACTAAGTATCTCCACGAGCCGTGCAAGGCGCTTCAGCTACCGCTCGATAGCGTATACACCAGCATCATGTTCTTGGGCCGATATACGGATCAAGGTGGAAGATACAAAGGTGCATTGATGGGTCACTTTTACGACTACGGAATCGATGCTTTGGCCACCAAGTTCTATATGGACCGGTCGATCCTCGTCCCTCGCCTTTTCACCGACCTCGCTACTCAGACTGACATGCTGGATGCCATTAAACGGGCTGAAGTGCAAATATTCGACAACATCTCCGGCATGGAGAGCTCGACCATGATCGACGCCGATGGAAAGTTTGTTATGATGCACAGCGTCACATATGAAGCGACTGAGCTTGGACGGAAGATGGCTGACACCCGGAAGACGGTGATTGCTCGGGTCTGTCAGGACCTCACGATTCAACACTGGATCAAAGCGGCTGGAAAGCCTCTCGCACGCATCAGGGAGGCGCTGAAATCTCTCGGTATTGGTGAAAAGAAGCCAGAGGGGTTTTGGAAAGCTTTATGGAGAGTGGGCGGGCGTGAATCCTCTCGGCAATGGCCAGAGATCGATGCCGCTGCTGAGGGCTGGCAGAAGGGGATGTAGCTCTCTGTCGCACATTGTCTCGGAGTTTGTATGGGCTGTGCAGGTGCATCACGGATCTCTTTTGTGCGAAGTGAGTCTACAGGGAAGTGCTATCCTCATCGCGGAAGATGAGCGTGGAGGAGAGCACATGGAAGCCCACTTCGAGTGACTGGAAAGCTCTCCTGTCCTCATGAGTTATCGAAATCAACGCCCCCTATCCGTCGTGTCAGGGTTTTCTCACACGTCATCGTGTACCACATGAAGACTTGCCGAAACTCGGGCTCTCTTTATCTCTGCGATTATCGCTGCGGACGCCTTTGCCGGCATGCCTCATGCGACCATTAGTGTCGTCGAGACCGCTGATAATCCCGAACATTCCAAAAATTGATGGCAGTAGAGAGGATTTCGAGTGCTGGACATCTCCGGAAACCTATTCGCGCTCATGCTTCCAGAGCTCCATCGCTTCGCAGGGTGTCTCGATATGTTGAGGAGTCGCTGGGCGCGAAGAAGGACTCCGAAGGAGAAGCAGAATGAAAGAGCTCTATTCATCTTGCGTGAATTTCGGAGCCAGGTCAAGTGAATGGAGTCCGCTCTCGCACCAACCATGAACACCACGCTCACGAGGTCCAGGCTAAGCTCCTGTGGGAACGCTAATATCCAGAGATCAATATGTATTGTCCGTCGACATTCGAGTGCCTACGGCAGCTTAATACAGCTGGATCGGTCTCTCTTCCGCGGCACATATGATACTTTAGAGCCATGTCGTCGACACCAATGGCTTGGCGACAAAGAGGTTCTGAGAAGCACACCCGGCTGCTCTCCGATAGCCTCAGGCTCCTGGTGGTCATGCTCTTGTATGTGTAGGTATGGTGTGTGCTTCGCAGAAGGGAGCGCTTCATAATCAGACTCAGACTCGCTTCCTTGAGCCGGACAGATTCGGGTCAGCGGCATTCTTGATCTTCCTGTGGAGGAAAAGCGTACGTTGATTTGGCATCGATGGTTGTAGCCGGGTGTTACTTCGCTTCTAGGAGATATGCCACGCCCGATCGATAGTGAGCACTCAGCGGTCTCAGCCCGCACGAGTCCTCCAGGGATATCTCTCCATTCATTGCATCTTGATACCAATACAAGCGAGCCAAATTGATCCGCCCACCGCTAAAATATCATAGCCAACGATCTTGACGGAGAAGCGTGCAATCGGGCCAACTTCAAGCAATACAGTTGTGCGGTCGTTCGAAAGGTACTACGAATGCTGTTTGAACCCATTCATTTGAGGAAGTACGGCGAAGAGACAGACATCTCATCTCTCCAGCCGTCGACCAGTCTCTGCAGCTGGTCAATTTGTCCGCCGTCCATGGGAGTCCACCGCAAATGAAAGCAAATTTTGCCTCCTTTCCAGTTCAAGCCTGCCATCTAACGCACGTTGCACCTAGCAATCATTCATAAGTACCTGATCCCGAAACTCACAGTAATCCGGAATATGGAACGAGCACAATCTCCACCATGCTCCAGGAGCAGACGCATCCATGGGCCGTCTGGTAAGGGGTAGCTTTGTGTCCTCTCCTCTCCACGTTGCTTTAGAGAAATCGGGCTCACGTTTACCCTCCTTCACACGCTTGAATCTGGCCAAAACGCCCGCAACGCACGATTGGACTGCTTTGCTCCAGTATTTGGTGGAGAGTTCCTTGCATGCGCGCGCGATCGCTGCTTTCCTCGTAGAGGCATACGCTACTCCGCGCTCGTTGGCTTCGTACTTGACGCTCCAGGCCGTTTGGAAGTTCCGCGACGTGGTGTTGGGCAAAGTCGAACCTTCAACGCCGTCGATGCTGATGAAGTAGAGCTCTTCGATAGCATTGACCCCGTTGAGCATGCGATTCCGAGCCGTGTATTCGGTGAATATTAGGGGAATGACAACGTGTCGGTCCCTGTAAAGTTTCCCTGCGAGCTGCTCCACGCGATATTGCTGCAATATGCCGAATGTCGAGCCTTCGTAGCATCCATTCCCGTCGATGTATCGGCTCAGGGCGTTAATGCTACTATAAACAAAGTCCACCGGCAGGGACAGCGCTTTGCAGGGCTCGAAGAGGTACTTCCAGAAGTATGCTGCAAGTACCTGACGTTCTGCAGGATTTGGTCTGACCTCCCTGCTGGGCCGAGCTCGTTGCAGAACCAAGGTACTCCGGAGCTGGCCCGTCGCTTTGTTCATGTGCATAAAGTGCTCCCGATCCGCGGCTGACAAGCTGGTGGAGGAGTAGCCTTGATAATCCACGGCCAAGGTGAACTCCAGCATGTTCCGTATCCTCTTGGTCTCTTGATCCACAATGCCTTGAGCTTCAGGCGGATAGTCCTGCACAAAATCCTCATTCACCCGCTCGACAAGGCGCCCCAGTAAAGCGTCGGCGGCGACTGCAGCGGGGTCCTGCGAGGGTCCTTGACTCCCGTTTGAGTACGGTGGTGGGCTTACTTTCTCCATCTTGGAGTATGCTGGGGTTTTCGGATTGCATGTCAATTGACAGGTGTGCAAGATTGTGAGCGGACATTTCATGTTTTGTGGCCAATTTGTTGCAGTGCGCCCACTGCGCTACTGAAAAACGGCAGACCTCCACAGCTCACACCCACGGAACCAGGAGAACGGCTTGACATGATAAAGTCGGAAAGCTGGAGGCTACCGCTGAACCGCGCCAGTGTTTGCTGTGTCGTGATCGGACTTCCTGCAGTCTGATTCGCTGCCAAGCTCAGAACTTCCCGAGCTGATCATCAACCAACTGCTTGCGAGATGGTAGGCACTTACTATGCGACTAAAGCGATGGCTGTAGCAGTCGAAGCCGCTCTCGCTTTGGAGAGCTTCCGAGTGGCTTTGAGCTATGCAGTCAGGAAATGGACGATGCTCTCTGGCGAAGGAGACCCTTGCTGTGCGAATGAAGCGATGGATGTCGTTGTCATGCCGATGTCAAGAACGGAGAGCTTTGGCGTGGTAAAGCGTGTCCCTTGGTCAGATCAATCGAAGTTCTCTCCTGCACAGAGCCGGTACGGAGAGCTGTCGAACTACTTTCGTCAATCCCGTCAGCATCTCGACTCAGCTCTCTGGCGAGGGAAACACTTGCCGTGCGAATGAAGCGATGGATGTCGTGGTCATATTAATGGCAAGAACGGAGAGCTTTGGCGTAGTAATGCGTTTACCTTGTTCAGATCGATCGAAGTCCTCTCCTGCACAGAGCCGGTACGGAGAGCCTTCGAACTACTTTCGTCAATCCCGTCAGCATCTCGACTTCGCTCGCTGGCGAGGGAAACACTTGCCGTGCAAATAGAGCGTTGGCTGTCATGATCATGCCGATGGCAAGAACGGAGAGCTTTGGCGCAGTGATGCGTTTACCTTGTTCTGATCGATCGACACACTCTCCTGCACAGAGCTTCGGAAACAATGTTAAACTCCTCTTCAGCGGACGATCAATTGTCTCTGACACGATACTTACCGAGATCGTGTCAAAGGCCTTGTCGCTTGGGACAGCACTCCTGCGGCTTTCGGGTATTCCCTCAGCAGTAGTACGATGCTCTCTGGCACAGGAGAATCCCGCTGCGCAACGGAAGTGGTGGTCGTCGGTAGGGGGTGGTATGCTGTCGATGGAAAAAGTAGTGTTGCTCCTAGGCGATGTCGAAGCTGGAGGAGAAGTCGTAGTGGTGGCGGCGACGCTCTCTTTGACGCTGAAGAGGCTGGAGGTGACGGAGGTGATAGTGGGAGCCAGGTCGTTGCGGGCTGGAGCTGAAGTGATGAGGCAGCGAACCGGAGAGGCAGCGAACTGGAGAGGCAGCGAACTGGAGAGGCGTGACTGAATACGAGTTCGGTCAGAGGGTGTTTCGTGTTAATGAATATGGCTGTGCTCACCGCGTTGCAGTTCTGCGTGGAACGGACAGTGTCAATTGGGAGATGGGGACGAGTGCTCGTTGCGCAGCTGCAACGGCATCAGCAGACGTCAAGGACATCAAAACCTACAATCACCAGTCACTGAGAAGGAGACAAATATGTTGTTGTGACGTGAAGCTTTGTTTGTGTTTCACTCAACTACAACTTGTACAGCCAGGCTCTTTTCCCGTTTGCACATCTGTGTCCCTTGAAAGGAATCGTGTACCTCAGTGCAAGGCCAACAGCCACTTGACTGACATCCTCCCACTGTCAATCTCAGCGGCCATTGCACCTTTTCCCATTCCTTCCATTCGTCGAAAATCGTGAAGTCGTCGTAATGGTGAGGTGGACGTCAATGAAGACATCTACCTGCAGCAGTAGCCACCGTCGACGAGGAGGTCGGAGCCGGTGGTGTAGGTGGAGGCGTCCGAGGCGAAGTAGACGTAGGCGCCCTTGAGCTCCTTGGCGAGACCGTCACGGCCCATGGGGATCATGGAGTGCCAGAGCTTCTGGACGTCCTTGGCGACGAAGTCGGAGAGGCCGGTGTCGATGTAGCCGGGGGAGATGGAGTTGACACGGGCGAAGTCGCGCCACTCGTTGGCGAGGGACTTGGTCTGTTGGCACATGGTTAGCTGTAGCTCATTAAACATGGTTTGACCGCGGGATGTCAAAACTTACCATGTGAATGCAGCCGGCCTTGGCGACGTTGTACGAGGTCTGCTCTTGTGGGTAGTTGGCGATGTGGCCGGACATGGAGGAGGTGATGACCAGCGAGCCGGTGCCGCGCTCCTTGAAGTGGTGGCCGACGGCCTTGGCGCAGTGAAAGGTGCCGTTGAGGTCGACGTTGATGACGTGGTTCCAGGCCTCAACAGAGCCGTCGAGGATGCCAGAGTCGGCGGTGGCACCGGCGTTGGCGATGAAGGCGTCGATCTTGCCAAACTCCGCGACGACATCGGCAACGAGCTTCTCGCAGTTCTCGTACTTGTCGACCTGGCACTTGTAGGCCTTGACCTTGACGCCGTACTTCTCGGCGAGCTCCTTGGCGTTCTTCTCACCACCCTCGGGGCGGGACGAGTAGGTGATGGCCACGTCGGCACCCATCTCAGCGCAGCCGCGGGCGGCCTCGATGCCCATGCCCTTGGGGCCGGAGGCACCAGTGACGACGACGACCTTGCCCTTGAGGGACAGGAGGTCCTTGAGCTCGGTGGCTTCGGGGATTCGCTGAGGCATGTTGGGTGGTGTGTTGGTGTGGCTGTTGTGTTTTGTGGTGGAGAGTGTCGTTGTTGGTGGAGGAGATGGTTGTAATGGAGGTTGATGTAGAGGAGAGGAAGTTTGGTGGTTGAGGAAGAAGATTTTAAAGCAGCAGCAACGACGCACGCATTGAAGAACCTTTGCCCCTCACTTTTTGGTGCTGTTTGTCCCTGGAGAGCTCACCAAAGCACACCGTCGTCACTGGTTGGTGGGGGGGGCACTTTCACCTGAGATCCCCCGACCACTTCCGCCAGGCATTGGCACGAGGCTCTGTCAGATGCTTGTCGTACTGCGGTGTAATCTGGTTGTCTTATTGCATCGTTGTAACTACACTCTTCCTTGTATACACTCCTCCAAGTCTCCGTCCATCGACCTGCGTTGTTCTCATTGCTATCGTCTTCCATTCAACGACAACGTCATGCTTCGAAAGCATTGGGGACAAGGTTCAATCCGCCACTCCTTCGCACTGGTGGGGCGCTCTGATCTCATGGCGCCGCGGTCCGGAAGCACTCCGGCGATGAACGTCAATTTATCCACAACGACAAGGGACATCACTCCTTTTGATGCCATCGATCGTGCTCGAACTGTCCGGATCGAACAGAGAGCGACGACGACGAGTGTGGTTGATGAGCGTGCACAGGAGCGTGCGCGTGCCAGAGCCTGAGGACGCACAGCATCATGCACGATGGTTGGTCAAGGCTGACAGCACCTCCTCCTCGCTCTCGATTCATGTGGACGATCCAATATACTCTACAAGATGAGCAGAGCGTAGCGTCAAGGGCGAGAAGGAGGTAAAGACTCGAGCTGCGTGTAGCTGACAAGCAGATCGCAACGGAAGCTTGCCAAGAACAACTGAACGGCGACAACATCCTCTCGCAAAAGGCAACTTGAATACACGACCAAGAGAGGATCTCTGCATACCCAAAACTCGCAGACAGCGGCAGTGTGTCTGACGTACGTCCTATGTTCCACGTCCGCCAAAACCTATCCATCGCATTCAAGCGATCAGCACATCGCCAGCATCGCATCTCTCTTCAATGAGCACCGACATGGACGATACGACTACCGCCAAAAGAGCTGGGACCATCGATGGCGTGAGAAGAGATATCGATCGAACAAGGGATGTTGCACTGCTGAAGAGTCGGATGGAGAGTTCGAGAAATCTTGAGCGTTAGAGACGCTCCTTACTGTACAGACATCGAGAGCACATACATTCCGGAACATCATCCATCTCGATCGATGCGAAAGGGTTGGCGTACCATGGCAAGAATGAGAGTCGTCCGCGGGTCAAGGCACTCGAGGCTGAGTTACAGCCGATTGAATTGGTCAAGAAGCATTGTGCATGGACGAAGCTCTGTACAGCTGTACATCACCATCGCACTCCATCTCAGACGAATGCATCTTGCCGGTCGGCACACATTCCCGTCAAGCACTTCGGTCTCTCTTGATAGGATTCAAGTGACGCTCCCATTTTGAAACAGGGCTTCAGCTCCTAGGCTGCTACCGTATGACACTGGGTCGCCAAGTTGGTGCCATGCTTCAGCTAACTGCTCACGTGTGAATGAAGTCGTCATGGAAAGACCTGTCTGCGAACGTCGCGAGCTCCGTCAACGGCGACAACCAATACCCGACAGCCATACAACCACTTTCAATCCGCAAGAATGTCCACAGAGCGGTTGAGCACGCAGCAGCAATAGGAGATCGAACGACTCCGCGCACACGTCTGGAAAGACCTCTTGCCACCACTTACTAACACTCGTTACATCAGCAAGTGTCTTCCAGCCAAGTCTCGATGCACCTGCAGATTGGTCGAAGCCGATGAGCGTCGTGGGAGCGTCGGTGGGCATTCCTCTCATCTTTCAATTCTCCGCTCCTCCCTGTCCCCTCCACCTCTCCAACGCTCCCTCCCTTCCTTCCTTATGGCCAATGACGGGTCTTGGGTATAAACTTCCTCTATTACCACCCTCATCATGTATAACCTTCCCCTCCACTCCCTCCAGCTCAGACACCCATCGTCTCCCAAACTCCCCGTCCGCATCAAACTCCTTTCCCTGACTCCAAGGATTGAAAATCCTCAAATACCCCCTCCTCTCCACCCCCGTACCCGAACAGAAACCCCACCCACCAGAATTGCTGGCTACATCGCCATCTACGAGATGCAGCATGAACCACTCTTCTCCTCGCCGCCAGTCGACGCCGAGATGGTGCGCGAGGAACGAAGCGGTGATCATGCGGAGGCGGTTGTGCATCCAGCCGAGATGGAGGAGTTGGCGCATTCCCGCGTCGATGATGGGGATTCCGGTGCGGCCGAGGCTCCAGGCGTGGAAGTAAGTGGAAGCGAGGGGTTCGGGGGTCCAGGTGATGGTGCTGGGAGAGAGGGAGTATTGGAATGGTTTTCCCATCGAAATCCATGGGTGAGAGATCATGATGTGGCGATAGAATTCTCGCCATGCGAGTTCGCGGATCCAGGTTGCGGAGCCGGAGCCTCCTCTTGAGCCGTCGCGCGACCAGTCGGAGAGGTTGGAGGGTTGGCCGTTGGAGCGGGTCAGGGAGAGGAGGGTGCGGGCGGAGATGGAGCCGACGGAGAGGTGGGGAGAGAGGAGGGAGGTGGGGTGTGCGGCGGGGGAGGAGCGGAGGGAGTTGTATGAATGTGCTTTGGACGAGAGGAAGTGAGTTAGGCGGGCGTGGGCGGCGGGCGAGCCGGCTGGGTAGAGGTGGGTGAAACGGTCTCTTTCTTCAGGAGCGAGGGACTTCGATGGAGGTGGTGGTGGGGTGGGAAGGTCGAAGAGGGAGGGAAAGGAGGTTTGGGTTTCAGGTGGGTTTGGTGTTGGGGGAGGGGAGAGCTCTGTCAGGCTTGGGTGGGTTTGGAGATGTTTTTCCCATGCTCGCATCCATGGTGAGTAGACTGTGAATTCTTCTCCTTGTCCATTCTTCAGCACTCCAGGTGGAACGAGGATGTCATCATGCAGCACTTCAACTGCGATGCCTCTGTCTAGCCCTTTCTTAACCATCTTGGCTTCTCGACGCAACTCATCAACTTCGTACTCCATGTTGCAGTAAATATGCCGTACACCCCACTCTTCGCATTTGCTCAGGATGAAGACGACGACGTCCCTTCGCCTCTCGACTGTCGTAGTGAAGAGCGGAATATTCAGCTCGGCCAGCTCCGCCTTCAACACTCCCAGCGTTCGCAACTCAAGGTCTACTCGGACCGGAGCGGTCGAGTGAGCTTCGTAGTCCTGCGGCGAGACGATGCACATCGTCAACAGGGGAATGCCCAATTCGACAGCTTTCTGACTGGCTGCATGCAGAGCTCGGTTGTCGTCGACTCGCAGATCTCGCTTGAACCAATGAAGAACTGCTCGGCCTCCTGCAATGGCCCGTCGTTGAGTCGAGGTGGAGGATAGAGCTGTTTCGAGGACATCGACCGGTTTGAGAAGTTCGCCACTGGCGTATTGGGCACATCTTGCGGAGGAGATTTCGGGTGGGTAGAATGGAGAATGAGTACTGAGCTGTGGGCTGTCGTTATCCTGGGGTTGCTTGGAAGTACTGGTACTATTCGACTTGTCTGCAGAGATGTTTCGTTTCTTGAAGGGCGACAATCGTTGTGGCGAGGCTGCTTTCCGTTTCTGAGGCATCGTAGTGTATTCGCCAATGAGGTCGTCTTTTCAGCGCAGTACGACTGCTGAGACTTCCATCTCTAAGGTCTTGCCTGCTCTTCGATTCCTAAGATGGAGTGCACTGTGATCAACGAGGTCGACTTTGACGCTTCGCGGACATCATCATGAGATTGACGCGACCATTGGTACGGGCGAAGCGGGAGCTAGCTGATGTCCTTTCACGCCGGTATGATCACTGCGTGAAATCGCTGCGAACAAGAAGTGTTTGAACTTGCTTCTCCTGATGCGTGCTTGCGCAGTCTTTGCCTATATGTACACTCGAGGGAAATGTCGTTCGTGGGAGATCTTTACGGACTGCAAGAACGGAGGACCGCTTCAATGAGAACTTTTCGTGCGGTCGGCAGCTTGCTGTTGCGTTTTGTGCAGGCTATCGTGCCAATGACCTCGAGGTGCTTGATCGCTGTGCTCGGAGGAGTCGAGAGTCCGAGTGTGTCGTATACAAATGTCATCGAGGAAGGTTCAAAGGGGAGGAGGAAGTCGTCATGAGTTGACTTTGTCCACTCCTTCTTCAGTCTGGCAGTCTGCCCTGCCGGCTGATCGACGACTAGAACTATTCTATTGACACTCCCGCCGAAAGCTTGTTGCGCCTCGTTTGGCCGGCTCCCGACATCTTCACACTTTCACACAGCGGAGAGGCCTCCTTTGACCTTGACGTGCCGCCGTGAGGAGAGTGAGCGTGGGAGTGTCACATCAATGTATCAACGACCGACCGCTTTGGATCGGTTCACAACAAAGTCCTCACTCGGCTCAAGACGGCGAGAGTGACAAGACACGGTAACACGACAGTGAAAGCGCGCACGCGACCAGGACCAGCTCCGAGTTGAACGTTATCTCTGGGACCCATTTCTCAGACCTCCTTCTTCCTCCTCTTGCTACCTCCCATCGTCCTCATCCATCTCCGTCCAGTCGCTCAACATCGCCATGAACAAACGACGACGACTCGGCGACGACCACACCGACAGTATATCTACCACTCAGCAGCATACAGGAGGATCCACCCGCGCCACAGCCATCGACCTCACAACTCCGCCTCGTCCGCCGCGAGCTCCACGACCGTCCTTCTCCTCCCTCGCAACTCGACCGATACATTTCAGCATCGAGCAAGACCCTCCCAATCCTCGCCCTCTTCCCCTCGATCCACGCCGCCGCCACAATTCTAACACCACCACCATGGCCACGACCACAAATACTCCGACCTCTCCTCGCCCCGAATGGCAGCCCGACGGAAATGTGGTCAGCTGCCCTGTCTGCCACACCATATTCGGACTCTTCACACGCAAGCATCATTGTCGAAAGTGTGGACGAGTGGTATGCTCGGCCTGCTCTCCACATCGCATTACAATACCGCGGCAATATATAGTCACACCAGAAGGCCAATCACAATCACCGAATGGACATGAGAATCCCGCGCTCGGAGGAGGGGAGGTCGTAAGAGTCTGCAACCCCTGTGTACCAGACCCATGGACACCGGCTGTAGCTGCTGGATCACAGAGAGCAGAGGAGGTCGTGACAGCGGCGGCCGCTTACGCGATAAGAGCTTTGAATGAGAGAGTGGAGGCAGGAAGAGGTGACAGTGCAAGAGACCAGCCACAAAGATATAGGCCAATACTACCACCTCCTCCGCACCAACGAAACCGATCACACACCCACCAACCATCACAATCCTCCCGCGTGATACCCTCCTCCTCCTCGTCCTACGTACCCGCGGCAGCAGCTCCACGACCCGCACACCGCTACCGCACCAGCATCGACGGTAACAACCTGAATCGACCCCCTCCATCCTCCCACCCGACAGCACCTCACCCACCACCTCGCCGCCAAATCCGCGAAGAAGACGAATGTCCCGTCTGCGGCACCGAACTCCCACCAATCCCCACCCTTCGCGAAACTCACATCCAACACTGCATCTCCACGCGATTCAATCCCTCCATGTCTAACTCCCTCCCTGCGCCATCACCCGCCTCCCCACCCTCCCACCTCCCCGGTCCTGCGCCGCCGAACGCAACTCCACCCCGCTTCCGCCCGAGAGGAATGGCGATATATCATGCCACGGAAAAGGACTGCGTGGACCCTGAGGGCGGGACGCAGGAGTGTACGATTTGTTTGGAGGATTTCGAGGAAGGGGAGGTGTTGGCGCGGATGGAATGTTTGTGTAAGTTTCATCGGAGGTGTGTCCGAGGGTGGTGGACGAGTCAGCCTGGGTGTGAGGGGGAGTGTCCGACGCATAAGTTGAGTGAGTGAGAGGATTTTTAAGAGAGAGGATTTCTTGGACAGTGGACTCTGCGACAGAGCACGCTCGGATCTCCATAAGAGGATATGACTGGGTGAACCATGGAACTGGGGATTGAAATCCGGATGGAAGATGGAGATATCATGAGATCACGAATGCAATGAATGCTTAGGAGAGGATATGAATGTGGTCTTGGTGTATTCGAAGGAAGAGCCTGCGTGTGTGACGTTCGACGTGAGACCGAACCGCAAAAAGGAAACAACGCTCCTCGGCAACAGCATCGGGCATTTGAGGAGCTAGTTTGAACCCTTCTGATCCATGGCGCGGAAGATAATGGACTTGGTTCAGCATTGCCCGCTCATTAGACGTCTGCCCTCGATCTGGCTTGATCGTGCCGGTCGTGAAATAGGCGACAACCTTGCAGTCAGTCCTGCACGTTCCTACAGCAGATATACACGAACAATATGCTATGGTTCCGACATCTCCATACACGTTGAGCATGTTTCGAGCCTATAAAGTGTTCACAACGAGCACATTCTGCTTCAAGGACGTAGGAGTACTCAGCTCCTACTTTAGTCCCTTTACTGCGGCTCATCATTCCCGTTGGATCATTGCTAGTCTGTTGTCACATGTTAATTTGTCGTGAAGCGTTTAGCGTGCGGACGTTTCGATGTTCACCGATCCGACTCAGCTCCGCTTTGAGCTTCAAGATTCGCGACTTTCAAGATCGCGACTTCATGTCAATAACATCACAACTGATCTACCTCGCCTCTCTCACTGATATACCTCGCCTCTCTCACTGACATACCTCGCCTCTCTCGACATCCGCCAGCAATATCCGCGTCGAGCGATATATCTCTGGCACCCTCCGACGCCCTCCCGCTCCACCACCACCACAAACAGCACAAAAACATGGCCTCCGACCCGCGAAGAAGACCTCCGCCGCCTCCTCCGCCTCCGCCCGAAGAAGGGAGAGCATCAGCGAATATGGGACTCGATGGCGCCAGCGACGATGTATCACAGCCACAACAAGCACAACAACAAGAGAAGACGAATGGACAATCACAAAGCACCTCAGAGACACAAAGTCCCAGCGACTCCTTCAAGCTGAAATTCTGCACCGTCTGCGCCAGCAACAACAACCGGTAAAGACCCACATACAAACCCTCCGACATATCCTTCTCACTAACCCTCCCTCCCTCCTCAAGCTCAATGGAAGCCCACCTCCGCCTAACAACCGCCCAACCAACCCCCTACCCCACCATCTCCTTCGGCACGGGCTCCCTCGTCCGCCTCCCGGGCCCCTCCATCTCCCAACCCAACGTCTACAATTTCAACTCGACCTCCTACGCCTCCATGTACGACGAACTCGCCTCCAAAGACCGACGGTTATACTCCGCCAACGGAATCCTACCCATGCTCGAACGCAACAAAAACGTCAAATTCGGACCGGAGAGGTGGCAAGATTGGAGGGTTGGGGTGCCGAGAGTAGGGCCACGGGTCATTGCAGCTGCTTCGGATGGACCCGGCGGTGGAAGTGGAGAGCCGAAAACGGAATGGGGAGATGATAAAGGCGCGAAGGGAACGGAGGCGGGGACGGTGGATGTGGTCATCACGTGTGAGGAGCGGTGTTGGGATGCGGTAGTCGACGACCTGCTTACCCGTGGGAGTCCGCTGAACAGACCTGTTCATGTGTTCAATGTGGATATCAAGGATAATCACGAGGAAGCGCTAGTGGGCGGGCGGGCGATTTTGGAACTGGCGGATAAATTGAATGAGGTTGCGGTGGAGGAAAGGGAGGCTTATGTCAAGGGTGGAGGGAGGGGATTCGAGAATGGAGAAGGGAGGAGTGGGTTTGATGAGAGGGTGCCGGATGTGCTTGCGGAGTGGCAGGAACGGTGGCCGAATTTACCGGCGCTGTGGACGTTGGCTTGGTTTTGAGGAGGGAGGGTGGGCTCGGGGGGGTGAGGGAGGAGGGGAGGATGTGATGATACCCAGCGAAGCTGTCAGACGAAAGTGATCGGGAGTTGAACACCAGGAATCGAAACAGTATGATGCACACATCCCCTTCTCAAAGGACGCAAGGTATGTATGCTGCCAACACAAACTAGAGCACATTGACTTTCTACTCTAGGCTCTGGAATCTCAGCAGCCTCCCAGTCTCACAAAATGCCATACTTCCCGGCCGTCGTTCGACATGCCATCGTGCGTAACGTCCAATACATCGAATCAGACGCCGCCGGACCTGCAACCTACTCATCATCGGTAATCAATTCAGTACCGCTAATAGTCAGCTTCTCCCGGATCGGACAGTGGCCTCTCGGAACATCCCACAAGGACTGTCTGCAGCGATCAACTTTTTCGGAAATCCCTTCCGCACGGTTCTGGGACTCGAAATACGCCGCTATAAATCCAAGGCTCCTCTCGATGCATGGCCCATATCCAATGGTCTTTGAAGATCAAGACTATTGTTCTCGCGGAGACTTCTGAGAGCTGGAACCTGTGCTGATGCTTCATATGAGGGTATTGAATCGACACCGCGGAAGATCTACTGCGGAACATTTCGGTAATGGATGCTTTGTGTGTTCAGCGCGCAAACGACCCTGTGGCGATGCCATTTGCCGGTCTGGAACTTGGTTCAATCAATTGAGGAGTCGAGTAGAGCTGAAGTGCAGGATTCGAGCTATTGGACGCTTCTGGGAACGCTGCTAGAGGACAATCCCATTTCCTAGCGGTGCATGCAGATACACAGTGCTATGCTGCGGCCCGCGAGAAGAAGACTACGTCTGCCATTGCTTGGAGAGCTCGGACGCTCTCGAGAATATATCCGCATCAATGTTGAAACTCCAGGGCAATATCGGGATCTCTAGCAAGCCGGGATACCATGAATGGACGAAAGAACGAAATACATTTCCGTGTGCGATGTTGCTACACTCGACAACATTGGCTGGGCCACTCATCAAATCGGGAGATATCGCTGTCGCTGCGGACGTCTTTATCAAGGCACTTGATAGGGAGTGTGGGTTCCACGCCGAGGAAATTGGAAGGTTGAAATCAGAAGCATTGAGAATTGAGACGGCGAAGTCAGGACGCTGTGCTCTGGAGACAGGGAGAGCAATGCATATCGAGCGATTCCAGGCTCCGTGCGAAGCCACCCTTGTCTCTAACTCATTGAGCGAGAAAGTCTCCTCAACGAGAGGACTGTGGATTGGGGTAGATACGGCGTGGGCAGATCGCGCGGCTTCGTCAAGAGACGCCAAACTGCCAGAGCAGACAACAAGAGGTGTGAAACACCCGCAGCTCGGCAATGAAAGCACAGCGGCCTGCGAGTCGTGGCGGAACGAAAAAGATGGACCTCCTCAATGCGCTCTCCACGGCACCTCTGCTTGATCCGACTGAGCAACCACTTATTTCAGCCAGCGACCCTTCAGCGCGGCCCATACCCACCCATCCTCTCTTCCCGCCGTCCCTCTCCATGAAGTGAGACTGGACCGGGTGGAGGTGGAGCTGATGCTCATTCTAGACATTACCTGATACGGATCTTGATTCTTCTCGTAGGAGAGGACATAGCAGAGCGCCAACGTCAGAGTGAGATTCACCATGCGTTTCTATTTTGACATTGTTTCATCTTGTCGGTCAGTACACCTTCCGATCATTGGTAATGTTTGGGCTGATGTCTCTAGTCTCTGCAGATTTTCGTGGAAGCACTGCCAATGATCTAGCTTCAGCTGTTTCTAGTCCACCGCACGTCCACGGCTCAAGTCTCATCGTTTCTTTGTTCGTTCAACATCAAACCACAAGAATCTCCTTTCTACGTCGATTCTCGTCATTTCCAGCTAGGCACTACCAACAGAACTATGTTTCTGCTGATTTGCGCAGCTACTTCATCGCATTTTTACCCTCCTCATGTCCTCTCTCCCCACCATCTTCCCACTCCTAACCGCCCATCAACCAATCCTACCAAACATCAGGGCCAAGCACGACCCTGTCCTCCTTCACACCAGACCTACTTCGCATCTTGACCATCAATCAAAAATGGTCTCGATCAACCTCCCCACCGGCCCAGCCGAGCCCAATTGCTCCCGCTGCGGCGCCCACGGCGACGACCTCACCAGACTCATCACCAAGACCTCCAACCGCAACGGCAACGCCGGTCGTCCATACCTCAAGTGCCTCTCCTGCGACCGCTTCGTCACCTTCGACGACCGTCGCGGCACCAGCGCAAACAACCAGCCATGCGACTGCAAGAAACCAAGCCGTCTCCAGCTCGCCGGAAAAGCCAAGGGACGCAAATTGCATTACGTGTGTGCTACTGGGACTTGTGGGTTCTACACCGCGAAAGTCAATGGGGAGGGGGATGTGGTTGTGATTGAGGAGGATCTTATTGACAGGCTTGCGGGATTGTTGATCTGAGTCCGCTGTTGGAGGGTATGTGGAGTCTGCGAACTCGGAGGTGGGATAGTGTCGAAAGGGATAGTCCAGGGGGCGCAGTGGGCCGGGTCGACTACTGTGGGCAACATCAGAGCGGTGGATCAGGGGTCATTGAATAAATAGTTGGAACCTCGAGAGACTGATCGTCTCCGCTCTGACGACGAACACGGCAGACGGGTCAAGATTGGACTTTTGGAGGAAGGAGTTCCAGGCGAGATGGGTCAGAATACAGACGCTCGCTGGCTCTAGGCTCAAAATTGCAGTTCGTCTTCTTCACTCATTCATCTCAACACCGTTCCTTCGAGAGTTGCTTCGCAGGCTCGTCGAAATTCGTCAAAACCTCCAGCATGTTCAGAAACAGTCCGAGCTCTTTCCTCTCACTCGCATCTGTGAGCTGACCCGGTCACGCAGCACTTGGCGGGTCCTGTTCAAGTGGCACTCGCCGTACGCACAGATGTCGCTGACTTTGAAGCAGACCTGTTTGTCGCTAGTGTTTGTAAGAGGCCGGAATAGGTGGGTAAAAAGACTACTCACGCCACCAGCAGATGCGGTCGAGAAGATCATGGTCGGGGCAGAGGCGAGCTGGGAGATCTGGATGATCCTGGTTGTTCTCCCGTCGTCTGCTATCTGCGTGTAATGTGTTAGTGTGACCGCTCGCTCGGAAACCTGACCGCCGAGGTGTACCG